>JAJFDI010000066.1:0-176287 GCA_028637685.1 Xylariaceae sp. X3-2
CCCTCTGCCTCAGCCCGTCTTCTTCAACTCGTCTTGCTGGAGTCATTTCCACTCGTGACCTCCATCTTGTTCCCCTCAACCTACCTCCCTCAACCCATCTCCCTCAACCCGTCTTTCTCAACCCTTTTTAACTCATTTCTTCCATCTTGTCTCTCTCAACCCCCCTCCATTAACTTGTCTCCGTGAATCCGTCTTCCTCAACTTGTGTCCTTCAACTTGTTCTCTTCAACCTTCCCCCCTCAACTCGTTTTAACTCATCACTTTCATCTTGTCTCTATCACCTGTCTTTTTACTTATATTCATTTTTTTCACTATGTATGTATATTATTAACAATTTATGACCTTCGAAAGGACAAAGGTTTTTTTTCATTCCATTAGAAACTATCTAATTGTTTGTATACATTGTTTACTAGTCGTCCTCCTCATCTTCCAATGCCTGCTGGAATACCTCATCATCTACGCCCAATTCTTGTAACCACTGTTGCCTGAATTCTCGGCGTTTGAGTGGTCGGTCCATCTCATGCAAAAGTGGTAACAACAGCCGAGCATGGTGAGCGGATAACTGCTCGGCTAGAAACATGTACTCCCGTAAAAGTGGGGTCTCAAAACCCAATTGTTGAAGCGGTTCTGTTTGAAACCCCCTCATATGCATGTCGCATAACTCGATCATGTCCGTTGGAAGGTACGCACCCTCATTAATGTTAGCGTTTTCAAGTTTCTCAGTCAGAAACTGAAGCTGCTCCGCATTGTAGTGTATTTTGCAGTCAATTGCATGGTCGGGATCAGGTTGGGTGTACAGGACCCAAGGTTTTCCGGATACCACATGTGGGCGGGATTTCTGCTTCCTGATGGTATGCGTATTCCATGCTTGTACGAAATCCTCAAATTCGTGGCGTAGAATCGGCATATATGTGTACAGAAGGGCGATTCGCTCAGGGAGGTTATGTTCACTCCAATAGCTCTCCTTTTCTAGGTAGGAGAAGTAGGTCTGGGATGGTTAGCCATAAATGTCTTGAACAGTAGAAACAAGTGTACCTACACGCCAAAACATTGTGCGCCCCTTACAGAACTGATTCCACCATGATTCAATTCTTTGATTAGCTGTACTCTTTCCATAGGTCCAGCAGTCTCGGAATGACAGAGGCTCATGATTGCTATGAATCACCTCCTCATTGGTGTCTCCAGTTAAATGAACCCGGGTTCGGGTATGTGTAGAAGGGTTGATGATAGTGCAGTACACTTGGCCATCATTATCACGGTATGGCTTCGGCATCCGGCAGTCTGTGCTGCCTTGTGAGAGAAAGTAATGAGCTGCTGCTGTTAAGACAGTCTCATACCCTCGATCAGACCGCACCATCATCGGCATGTATCCAAAACGTTTGATACATTGAATGTATTGTTGCAGTACCATCACTTCCGACGTAGCGGCAACTCCTATCTGGAAGCTGGTAACATATCGAGCATACGCGTCAATGCTGGCGTAGATTTCGAACCCGTAATGTTGTAGCTTGCAGTAGCCGTCGACAGACCACTTGTAGTTAGGGCCTGGTGTTGTGAATCCTCCGCGCGCTCTCTTCAGGGCTCTTAGTTTGACAGTCAACTCCGGAGTATAGTACTCTCTGAATGTTTTGAAGACTGCCTCACGGCTCAACGTGACATCGGCGTAAACACGAGCGTGTCGAACAAGCTCTCGGCGTGAGAGCCTTGGAAGTAGGTAGCTAGACGCAGTGGGGGTCTGAATGTATGCTCGTAACTTGTTCTGCTGTTCGGTGATCTGAATTGGATTCTGGCGACGATATATTTTCAACTCTTTACGTATAGCCGTAACGCCAGTCTTCGTCACGGAATACCCTCGCTGTGTTAAGGCTGTCCGAATCTCGTCATCTGAACAGCCTAATTCACGGTGTAGCTGTGCGACGAGTTCACGTACTTCCTCAGTGACGAGCGTTTTAGGCTGCTTTGGTTGAATATCCCATTGTTGTAAACGCTTATATAGTGTCGTCCGCGTTGCTGGGACTGAGAAATCTCGTCGGAGGCTTTGTAGAATACTCTCGATTGTTTCGCCCGCCTCGTAAGCACGAGTAATCTCAGTACGGTGTTCATCGTAGTTGATATGTGGACGAGGCATGATACGGGATACTTATTAGTCGTGGCATACGTGATACCTACCGATGTCAGATTCTAAGGTATGGTTATAGGTATCTTCGTCTGTCGTTAGTTATAAAGTATTAATCCGTAAGGAGAGTGGGATAGAATCATTGTAAAAGTTGCGTAAGTTACTACTTCAAATATTGCATGTAGGTAGGTCCGAGTCGGAACAGGGGTGTACGTCTACTCATC
Source organism: Xylariaceae sp. X3-2 (assembly GCA_028637685.1). Lineage (NCBI taxonomy): Eukaryota > Fungi > Ascomycota > Sordariomycetes > Xylariales > Xylariaceae > Xylariaceae sp. X3-2. Next base: position 2,341 of record JAJFDI010000066.1, read on the forward strand.
CGAAATGAGTTCCGGGACACTGAGCGTTGTGGGCGACCGTATTGAACCATGACATACAGCTAATTGAACATTGGAGGATCAACCCGTTCAGACATATCAGGCATCTGTACTTTTGAATGGCAAATAACGGAATAATGATATCGAGGGAGACAGCTCTTACAAGGTGCACCAACCCCGAATCCGGTGCCGGGGGCTTTGGAGTTGAGGAAGACGCGGACGGAGTTTCAAAGAGGGGACCGAGGGAAATGTTGCAGTAACATTGACTTTTGATTCGACAGTCAGAAACCCCGGACAGGTACACGATATTTGCCCGTGATCTCTACCAAGAAGGTAGGTAGTATCCCAAGGTCACTCACGTGGGTGGTAGATACCAAGGAAGCTTGTATTGTTCCACCGACGATTGCATCAAAGAACTGCGAGTCAAGTGCATGGATCCATGTGCCTCGGCGCTGTATGCAGAGAGACAGACAAGCTCAGACAAGCTCAGACACTCTCTCCACCGGAGCTTTTCATCTTCGCAAGCATGAAACTAGGTCAGTCATCGAAACTTCGCGGGGGATTACGCGGCACTCTGGCACTCTGGCAACAGTGGTTGGTAGGTGCCGAGCTTGTGACGAGAGTAATGTGACCCCTTTTCGATCATTGACTGATTATATCGCACTTATCGAAACGGCTGCCTGCTCACTGGTAATTCTTGCTGGAGGGTGGTAGGTACACCTGAGTGTACCTGTCGCCCTCTCTCCATGCAACATCGTATTGTCAGGTAGGTATCTTCTAGGCGCCACCATCCTCGGCTTGCGACTCTGCTTATTAGTTTGCGCTCTAGGACTTATCTGCTTGCTAATGGTCGGTCAGCAACACCTACCTTCACTTGGTGGACATACGAAGAGCTTGGCAAAGTCGAGACGGCGGCCACTTCTGCGTCCTTCCAACGACAATTAGAGAAGGTCAAATGTAGAATATGGAATTGATTCGGTAGAAAGCAATTCCGTGCGAGCCCAAGTTGGCATGGTCCACGATAGGCACAGCACCGGGGGTACCACGTCGTCGGTGCTTGGCATCCCCTCGATACAACGACAACGACTTCAGTTATCGCGCCAAGGCGTTTAGGTGGGGTTCTCTTGGGGTGCACTGCATTAGCGCACACCAACGTTTCTACCGGGATCTCGAACTGACGGGTCTCTCGGCTCCTTCTCCGATCATCAGCGGGTTCAGGCAGTGTCTGCGAACCTGTGCTGAGTGCTGAAGCAGGCCGTCATAGGCGAGTGGCCGGGACGCCCATGAGGCCGAGATCACGGTGGACGAACGCTTCATGCGCTAGCGTAATGGATTTTCCGACTAAACATGCACTTGTCTTCGGCCGCATTAGCGTGGCTCGTAAGGCTTGGCGCCCGGACCGGGGTCATGCTCAGCGCACTTACACCCGGTAAGGTATAGTCCGCCGATTAAGCGCTCCGAGTAGACGCAACGGCCCTTCATGCGTAGACTACCTTTGCTGTAGGTAAGTACGCTGATACTACCTACCTATACCGGAATCAAGCTTGATTGACCTGATTTTCGAGAACAAGGCTGTCGTGAGCTTGGTATGTCGATGTAGGCTTCGTATGTAACTGCAAGTAGGCACGTATATTGTATGTTGAGCAAGCCACGTCCTGTAAGGTTGCATACCACACTGGCCAAGGAAAGGGGCAAGCGGCAGGACCCGTGGCTATGCCACCAGAGCGGTTTCAGAACCTGTCTTACTGCGACGGGCAAACAAAATTCACCATGAGACGGTGTCAGACTTCGAACGTACGAAGTATGCTAGGAGGCACTTGGTCGAATCTCGTCGTGCCCCAAAGTACCCGGATGACCCCCATCGTCGGGGGATTGAGGAGACGTGTTCCAGATATGGAAGGACGAAGATTAGTCCATTTGTTGAATACGTGCTGGACGCAGGCTATTACTTGGCATCAGCTTGGACTTAGCATCCGCGCATATCTCTGATTAGCCGGATAAGGGGCTTGAGAGCTTTAGCAGTCTTCATAGCTCTGCTTCCAAGAGGCCCTGGGACCAATGACCTGCTCGGCCCGGAGTTACTAACTTCAAAGAAGATAGAACGGTAAGCGTATAGAAAACCACCTTCTATAACGGCATGTTTCCCCGCTAAGATAGATAGCCAATCGGACAATTCCAAGTGCATGTCAGGTGTTTGCAGAGCGAGTGACCACACTCTGTCTTTGAACGTCAACAAACCCCCAACCTTCAAGATCAGGGCTGTTCACATACAGACCACTCTGACCCACGAACTCCACCGTGGAGTCGAGTCACATCGACTTTCTGGGGACTAGTACAGGAGCTTCTGGTGTTGGGAATGATCGACGGCGATGGGGGGCGAACGAGTCTGAGAACTGATAGAGAATCGGAGTAACGTGCCATCACGAGAAGTGAAGCGGGTATAAGAGCGCGAGGAATTCCTCCTCAGAGAAGCCTTTTTCCACTCATCATCGTCTCAATCCATTCCATCTCGAGGAACTTGCCATCCGAAGCCTATCCATCTCGAACCTTGCTCTTCAGTTCTGCCAAAATGCGATCCGCTGCTATCCTGGCCGCCGCCCTCCCTCTGGTGCTCGCCGCTCCTTCCAAGCGTGCGACTCCTGCTCCTCTCCTGAAGCCCCACCAGAATGCCCAGGTTATCGAGGGCAAATACATCGTTAAGCTTCGGAGCGATGCTGTTCACGCCATGGATGCTCATACCAGCTTGATTGCCAGCAAGCCCAGACACACCTACAATGCCGGCAGCTTCAACGGATTCGCCGCTTCTCTGACTGCTGAGGAGCTTAAGGCTCTGCAGGACGAGCCCGATGTAAGTGAATAGCCGGAAATTCTGTGCTGAATCATTGTGATATCTGACTACTTTCATAAAAGGTCGAGTACATCGAGCACGATGCCGTTATCAAGGCTTTCACCACTGAGCAAAACGCCGACTGGGGCTTGGCCCGTTTGTCCAGCACTACCACCGGTAGCAGCAGCTACACGTACGACGCGAGCGCCGGCGAGGGTGCCTGCGCCTACATTGTCGACACTGGTATTGAGGTTGACCACCCTGAATTTGAGGGCCGCGCCACCTGGGCTTCCAACCAGGTCGACAACGACGATAGCGATGGCAACGGCCACGGCACCCACGTTGCCGGCACCATTGGCTCCAAGACCTATGGTGTGGCGAAGAAGGTCTCGCTCTACGCTGTTAAGGTGCTTGACGCCACAGGATCGGGTACCCTGTATGTTCTTCCCAGCTGTAACCCATCAGTCGTCTGAAAGAAGAACAAAACTAATCCATTGCTTTTTGCCCCTTAATAGTGCCGACGTTATTGCTGGTATGGACTTTGTCGTGAGCGACTCTCGTCGCCGCGACTGCCCTGCCGGTGTCGTCGTTAACCTATCCCTCGGCGGTGGTTACTCTTCTGCCGTCAACGACGCTGCTGCTAGCGTTGTTTCGTCTGGCATCTTCATGGCTGTCGCTGCTGGTAACGAGGCCTGGGACGCTGCAAACGACTCGCCCGCCTCTGAGCCCTCCGTCTGCACGGTCGGTGCGACTGACATTACCGACACATTCGCCTACTACTCCAACTACGGCTCGCTGGTCGACATCCTCGCCCCCGGCACCAACATTAAGTCTACCTGGATCGGTGGCTCGACCGTGAGTTCCCCCCTTGCTTATTTGAGATCGTGGCATTGATGTCTGACATATGACCCGTAGAACATCATCTCCGGTACCTCGATGGCGACTCCCCACGTTGCTGGTCTTGGCGCGTACTTCCTGGGTCTCGGTGCTTCTGCTGACACGCTCTGCGAGTACATCGTCTCGAACGCCCAGCGCAACGCCATCAGCAGCGTTCCCCGCGGCACCATCAACGCCCTCGTCAACAACGGCCTATAAATATGGCCTCACGCTCTTTCCCCAATCCCTTCTCTCGATGCGGATGTATATATGAAATAACGTGAATATCTCATGACGATGAATCATTTGGGACTGATACGATAAACCGCTTGCGAATACGAGATCATGATTGCGGGCGGAAGATAGATGAAGACGAAGACTTTGGATATAGCGCAGGGTGGTAGACTCCCGACTGAAATGCGCGGTTATAAATGTATATACTGTTTACCGAATATATCCGGCACTGTTAAAGCACAATGGCTCCTTCTGCACTTGATCAAATCTTGAGTTTGATGACATCGCGAATCGCCTGATCAGTTTTGACAAGGGAAGTCACGACAGTGATTGTGAGTTAATTTTGATTACGAGTAATTCCGCAGTAAGCCACGACCGGGGATAGTTACGCGTAGTCACGTCATCTTGGCGGATCAGCAGCCACACTTCCAGCATTCCAGCCACCTGCGGAGGTGCACCACTAACCTGTATACGGGATAGTCTTGAGCCATCGGGAAGGACCCTTCTGGCGATGAAACCTTCGCTGTACGATTCGTACGAGCCCAGAAGAAGACTCCAGAATGGTAAGGTACCTTCTCGTCTCTTTTTGTTCTGAGTTTGTCCTTCAGGTCGTCTCATCACGACTCATGGCCTTCTATTCTTGCTCTTCAACTGCTGCTGTGCTCAGTACTTTCAGGGTCGACATGTGCATCCAATTTCGAGAATGAACGTCTCACCATGGAGTGCCTTTGAGGTTGCATTTATGGCCAATTGAGCCATGTTTCCTCACAGATCAAATGCTCCTGGACTCGCTCTCTGGCCATGGGTCCAAAGAGATTCGTACATATTGAGTTGATCGACTTCGTTCGAGTGATCCAGAGATCGATAATGACTCAGTCTGGCAAGAATTGTAGAAAAGCGAGATTGCACGGCAATTCAACTCTATCTCAGCCGTCTGCTACTGCTGCTGTCACCCCGTCTCTGATTCCGCAATCCTTCATCGGCTGAACGGGATTTGCTTCGATGTTCCATCCGCCCATGATACACTACAACCGTACGGGGTGTGGTGGCTGATTTCTATGCTGATTGGGAGGTTTGCGCTGACTGAAGCGAGAGAGACGAAAGGTGTGTCTGTGAGTGCTGGAGATGAATTGATGAATCAGGGGTCGGATTGGTGGGATTCCAAGTACGGAGTAAGTAGATCTCCCGCCTTGTATAATTGCATGCTGCCCTTTATCTCGCCATTCTCGCTTTTCACGTTGTTTCCGAGGAGGACGCTAAAAGGGTATCGCCGACCCTTGATGGCGTATACCAAGGAGTCTACCTAGTCAGGGTCGGACAGTTTCTCATTCGTCTTACTTACATCCCTCCTCTGAAAATTCTTTGTGCCGGTGTTCTCCATTCACTTTGAGCCGCAGTTTTCTTTCACTTCACTCTTCTGTCCGTTTGCTTGTGTGGCCCGCCAATGGTTGATTGGTCGACAACATTAAACGACATTGTGTTGACGAATGGATGGAAAAGGTGATATTAGGTCTGTCCATGTCGTGTCACAACACTCGAAGCTCCTCGATCTTCGATTCGGTGAGAGAGGCTTTCTGGTAGGCTAAGAGAGACCTAGAAACACTGTCCGCCGGTTTGCCCCTATTCTTTACGTTGCGCGATATCATACACACTGACTCTAGGCAGTAGTCTTCTCGCAAGTTGCATGCAACCACCCCGTCCTGCCACCCTACCGTAACTCCCACAATCAAACGAGAAGTGACGTTACGGAGACCAGTAACACGAATTGGTTGTGGGAAGTGCGCATTTCTACGAGAGACGTCGTCCCGCGAGGATAAGCCTAGTGTCCGATGACATATAGGAAACTCACGTCAAATGCGGACATACGGCGCATCCCCACACGTCAATGGCGCTCTTGCAATTGTATCACACTGCTTAGCAACAGGACAACGCGTGATGCTCTCATTTTTTCCCTTACTGATACGTTATATATGCAACCTGCGCGCTCATCGTCCGGGATGACCGATTGAGTTCCTGTGTCTGCCATAGAGGTAGTACGAGACCGAGGATATAGTCTTACGAGCTGCAACACCGTTTGCGGTGTCGTGAGCAGCATCGTCGTGGGTTGTGCTATGTGTCTTGAAAGTCTTCATCTCGCACAACCTGCCCTTATCTCTTGTCAGCGTCGCATTCACATGTTCATGTCGTAGGGCAACTCTTGCTCATAGCAATCCGGCATGTGAAACGATTGAAATATGAAGACTAGCTGAGGCCTTCTTCGTATGTTGACAAATGAGAGTTTTGTTAGGTCATCTTCCCCATCCGCCTCAGTTCAGAGTTTTTGTTCCACGTCCATTCTGTCGGCTTTGCCAACTTTTCATATTGATGGTTACCAAACCTGTCCAATTCGACCACACAGCGATCCAATGTATACCGTCAAGTCACAAGGGCAGTACCGTCTTGAAAATCCATCTGGAAGTTCGGATTGCTACATGATCTTGTTAATGAGATGTAGTTTTGCCTGGGAGTTAAAACGTTGTGGACTGTGCAAGGTGCTCTGATGTGCTGATACGCAGCAGCTGCCTGGAGAAGCAGCGAGACTTTCACGACTGACATATAACCGCAGCTTTTGGAATTGGGGGCCATACACAGCATCAACTAGCCTTGTGTGCCCATGATGCTGATAGGGGAAAAAAGTTCGATTCAGCATGCGTGGGACCTCTGGAGTCATGGGACTGAGTGCCAGTTAATTACGGTAGGTCGTATTAACTGCCATGTCAGGGGTTTTTAAGTGGCCAAAAACATCCATCTCGCCAGTCGCAAGCCATATACATTGCCAGAGAGAACATGGAATGCAAGAAACATATGACGATGAGTTCAAGCAAGGGCGATTGTTCGGTTCGTCTAGACGCACAAATGAGTAATACCTTTCATGGCTGGTCAGTCTGGCTAACCAATTGACATGCAGTGCTGATGGTGCCGGAAAGGAGATCCCCCGCTTGGCGGCTTGGGGATCTGACGGGCTTAGCTGCTAGGCTGCCCACGGGGCAACGCAACCGTTCTACCTAGGTGTCAAGGTGTCTCAACTGCGCAATCTCGTGTGGTAAGTTTGTCTGAAGTTGCGACCTCATGTCTCAGAGCACCCGATTCGGCTCGCCCTCTTTACGTGCTCAAGATTTGCCAGGTATGTCTGTTGAAGGAAAGAAGATGCGTCGACGTTTGCACTATAGAATGCATGCCATGCATACCTAAGACACACATGATGATTCTGACTTTGGTTCCGGATGTTCAAGTTATTGAAGCATGAATTAGACTAATGCATGAAGGATCTACTCGCTCACAGATTCTGCAGTTATTGTTGGTTTCCGTTCTTTCCTTGCATCAAGTTTCGGAACCGGCCCCGAATGCACTCTTCAATCGAAATCCAAATTGGATAGCCTCCTATCCCCTGGTTATCGCTTGGTGTCTTTAGAAGTATCGTCCCAGAGGAGGCTGTCTTGCCTATCTCCACGCGAAACGACTGGTCCATTCCTCTGCGAGAGCGACATGCGATTTGCGTCTCGATTGAGAATCGATTATCAATGGGTATCTGCAAGCCTCGATGAGACATCAATGCTTAATATGGGAATTTTCCACGGATGTGCCGCCGTCATAGTGGCCACGTCAGTTGATCATCCCAGACTTGAACTTGAGTACTTTGGCAACTGTTGACATACCGGCACATTTCCTACGACTTGGTTTCGGCTTGGGTACGGCATACTTGGCGCCATGGCTGTCGTTTACCTCAGGTATGAAGTAGTCTCGAGGCTTCACGCCATTTTCGAGCCCAGTTCCACAGAAGAAGATCCTGACAGATGTGGACGGAAGCGTAGGCACATTCAGGTTCAACCCAAGGTTCGCGCACCAAGCTCAGCCAACCTGGTCTAGACGATATAGCGAAGGTGTGAAAGTAAGGTTGCATTGTGGTCCGCATAACTTGCCAGCTGAGAGAGCTGGGGCTATCGTATTACTTGCATCAACACAACAACTACGATACGGTATGTACGAATGCATATGCCAAAGAGGCGTCATCGAATGAAAATACTCAATTCAGAATTCTAACTCAGCGTACAAAATACGGCGTAACAAAAGTACAATCGCATCGTAACGATACTAGCTACCGTTGCAAGGCAGAAAATAGAGATGCCCTATACGGAATATGAGGCCCAAAGACGCATACTTATACATGTCAACATTAAGAATTCTAGGTCCGGATTGCCCACTTCCTCGTCTTTGCAACTCAATCGACAAGTACAGAATACGTACTGATCGCACCAAGCTCTGAAGATATCGCCGTCAAGCTCATATCTCCTTGGGTGTGGTAAGGCGATTCAACGAATCACAAAGATATGCATCCATGGAGCATCATCGCCGTAGGCAACTAAACAGGCCGCCAAGATTTCTTGCAATGCAAATGCACGCCGATTGACCGGACTACGAGCCTTGGCCGGATTGGAACATCGCGATGGTGAAGATCGTCCGGCCCTATCAGAGCAAAACTTGCTTCGCTACCTATGCACCTTGGCCGGCCAGCCTCCAGGCAACTCTCTGCCTGTCATGGACCGCGGACGAAAATGTCACGACCGCCCACACTCGCTTAACTGTCGCACAAAAAGGCTTCCAATGATAGATGGGGTTGCGTTGATTCTTACCCGTCTTACTCTCAAGGAGCCTCAGGGTTGTATTGCGAAGGCTGCGCTTACAGACGTTCACCGCATCGTTTGAGTCGTCCGGTCCATACGGCCAGGATGGATCCACCGAAGAGCGATGTCGTGCTTCTAGATGGACATGCCGGCCTGCCCTCATCGTGTGTCTAGGTCATCGTATTGTTGCAGAAGTATACTTGCGGCGCAGACGTCTTGCTCCTTGATTCTCCCCACCTGGACTGTGTGATATTCCGACCTGGGGATGGCAAGGCTCAGACAGGGGTTAGGAGCCGCATCTTGCCCCTTTGCGCGGAAATGCATTTATAAGCTCGATAGATTCTGGGGGCTTACTTTCGTTCTTGCTTCGCCCACTGCCTACCCACGATTCATGCAGTATATCCAAGCAGCACAAGACAATCTTCGTCAACACAACCTTCGTCAAGAAGCAGCAAAACCTCTTTGCAATCTATTCTTCCACGATGGCTCAGCCGACCCCACAGCCCAAGAAGGGCTTGCCGGATCTATTCGAAGGCCCAGCCGTGAGGATATGTGATGTGAGCCAGGACTTCTTCTCCGAAGCCGACAAGAGAGTGGCTCTCACGGACTTCATAGTGGTCCGATTCGAGCGGCTCGCCGACAAAAATCCCGTGGATGAAGATGGCTTTCTCAGGCCCATGAGCTGGAAGACCGCCATCCGCACTGAAGATCGCGGGATTTCAAAGCAGACGGCCATGGAGAAGATCCGCCAACTCAACCAGGACACCAAGACTGTTCTCGACAAGAAGCACGTCCTCCCATCTGAGCTGAACCGCCAAATCGAAGATGCCCACAATGAGTACCGAAAAAGGGACAAGGATCTTGCGAATTACGAGTGGGTCATCGCTCAGATTGATGAAAACCTCAAAAAGCTCAAGGATGCCACTCACTCGAACCCGCCGGTGACGCCTGATCGCTGTCGATGTTTTCGAATAGCCACGATCTATTGCTACGCCGAAGCCAAGAGACGATGTCACTGCAAGAAGACCAAGCATGGAGCAAAGTACGAGCGTCTGTCCGTGACGGTGTATTTTAAACGGACCCCGAAACCAGATGCAGACGTCGCCTTCATGTGGGAGGAAAAGAAGAAGGCCATGGAGGCGGCATGTCGCCCTCCACCTGCGCCGGCACCAGCACCGACAACCAAACCTGGCCCAGAACCGAAACCGGCCGGACAGCCGCCAGCACCGAAGCCACCACAGCCCGCTCCCATGCCCCCTCAGAACAAACCACCCGCGCCACATCCACATCCACAGCCGGCGCCCCCGGCGCCCCCGGTGCCTCCACCACATCGCATGAGACCAGAGCCAGACTCAGATTGCACCACATTCTGCTCACACACGACGCAGCCAAGCGACAGCTCCCACACATCCTACACACACTATCCCCACGAACAACGATTCCCCTTTGCCGGTCCACACCACCACCGTCCGGCAGGACACCACCACAACCCCATCGACAGGGACCAATTAGCAGATATCATCGCAGACGTCCGTCGAGAAGCCTTCCAACAAGGCCAGCGCGCCGCGCGACAACGCGCACGCTCACGTTCCCGTCCACGGTTCTGCGTCTGCGTGAACTTCCCAGACTGCGGCTGCGAAGACGTCGAGGTGCGTATGGACAATATATCCCTGAACGGCAGCGATGACGACGAGCGTCATCGTCACCATCGCCGTCGTCGCAACCGTAATCGCGACGGTGGTGGCTGGCCTCAGCGGCGAGTCCCCAAACAACAGGGTTCGATCCTCTCGCACGATGACTTTGCGCTTGATTCGTCTTCTTCGTCGACGGAGGAGGGGGATGGGGGTGAGTGGAGGGGGGGAAATTGGGGACGACGGTTTTGAGATAGCGTAGGTGAGAATGGTGATGAGGAGAACATATGTGTGATTTTGTTTGTATCTTGATTCTCTTCAATGTTTTAGCGTTGCGTTGGTTAGGAGTTCTCATGGCGTTGTTGGTCAGGAGTTTGCGTTTCATGTGTTTCCCATATGGCGCGTCAGGCACGTATTTACCTACCTCGGAATCAGGTTTCTTACTCAAGCATATATATACCAATTGAAATATACTTACCTATCTCCTTGCTTATTCAAAGACAGCAAATGGAGATTGCCCCATGCTATCTTACTTGCCGCATTAGACATAATTACACTTCTATCACCAGCCGAGAAAATGAGGTAGCTATGCTATCTCAGGGGGCGACAATTCCGCGCTCGCCCCATATCACCAAAGTTATACCTGAGGACCGGCTAATTGCCCAAGACAACAATGTTATTCCGCATACTACTTTCGATTGGTTCCAATCCCCGCGCGTTGACTGAATTCTTGTCTTCGACAAATCAAGTCAAGGAGATCTGTATCATCACTTTTCATTTCTGTGTTCTTGGTAAGGTGCTGTGAACTGAAGGTCAATTAAGAAATCGAGTCCATGGATGTATGTATCTACGATACTGGTCGGCTCTGAACTTATCATCTACCTCTTACTGAAGATCGGTGCGCAACGCATACAGTCGCCTTTTCCTGATTTTAGGGGGAACAGATCATGCAATCTTCATCTTCCCACTGTCACATCCTCACAGCAATAAGAGACATGAGAATCAGTACTTGACATAGGGGTTTAGCCAGGTATCTTCCGATTTCTTCTTCTCTCCTTTGGATTGATTTGGTACATTACGGCCGAAATCTGCGCCTTTCAGCTTGGGCCGCCCTAAGAGGGTCGTGAATGTAAGAAATATTTACCAGTTAGAGCACCTAAAATTGCGGACAATTCGCAGTGACAACGCGTTCCGCACTGAGAGATTCAGCGCACATGTCTTCCGAGTCTTTGCCGCATTTCCCTCTCTCAAACGCCAAGTATACACGCAAAACCAAGCCAGAAGCCAGAGCAGCAATCCAGGTGATGTTACAGAGAAAAGTGTTGTGAGTTTTGTGCTGTCGTGACCCTTTCCTCGAAGATCGCCGATGATAGTGTGTTGATGCAATCTACAATTGCTTCAAGTAGGTGTCGAGGTCGAAACTCTGGTCGTACTGCTCGGCATCCCACAGTTCGCCCAACTCTTCAGCCCATGCTTTCGTGCCAGAGGTTCGGACTTCTCCCGTTTCGTCATCCACCATGTCCTCTTCACGACCTTCAATGCTGTCTTTGGGTTTGTCGGAGATCAGACTTGGTTTATCCGATCCACCAATGCTGAAGAGGTCAAGAATCTGATCCGTGTTCATGGAACTCTGCATTCATTTATCAGTATACGAGCTTCTTCCCAGTGAACCGTGGGAACGGCAAGCACTTACCAATGCAGCGTTTTGCTGATTCACGACCGTGGAAGCCACGTCAATCTTGAAAGCCTGCAGACTATGGTAGAGTTAGCATCAGAGTCGACTCTCAGCACGAGAAGAGTAGCCTTACCTCAAAATCTTCTCCTCCAGAGTACCTCTGGTGATCAATCGATACACATTGACGGTTTTCTTTTGACCGATGCGATGAACTCTGTCCATCGCTTGCAGGTCACGCTGCGGGTTCCAATCGTGCTCCACGAAAATAACGGTATCGGCACCAGTGAGGTTGAGACCCAGACCACCAACACTGGTGGTTAAGAGAAGACAGTCGTATGATGGATCCTGATTAAACTTGTCGACAATGCCCTGTCTCTTGCTGGCCTCGACCGCGCCGTCAAGACGGAGGTATGAGACCGACGGGAGCAACTGTTTAAGAACGGTGTTCGCCACCATGTCTATCATTTCTTTCATTTGACAGAAAATCAAAGCGCGGTGCGGCTTGATAGGCATATAGAGAGGGTCGGTCGAGTCGGAACCTTCAACACCAATGCCGCAATCAATCAACAGATCCTTGAGAGCGTTCAGTTTCGGGGCATGCATGATATCCTCAATACTGGTTCCGGATGTCTTTGCTAGCCACTGCTGCGTTTCGTCATACACTCTGTTGCCAGGAGTCAAAACCAGCGCCGGGGCATTGCAGAGTTTTCGCATATAATGGAGCGCCTTGAAAATATGTTGTCTCGACTCCTTGTCCTCCATGCCCGCCTTTTCGGAAAGCATCTTGCCTTGTTTCCGGCTGAAATCCTGGTAAAGCTTCCTTTGCAGATCACTTGGATCGCAGTAGTAGTTCTGCACGATCTTGGGCGGCAGGTCGTGTAGAACTTCCTCCTTCAACCGACGTAGCAAGAAGGGAAGAACTTGCTTGTGCAAAGCTTCAATCGCTATTGCGCCAGCCTCTTGCTCCTTTGAAGAAGCCTTGCTGAACCGACTGGCAGCAATGGGCTTGGCAAAGCGATCTAGGAATACCTTCTCGGCACCCAAAAAGCCTGGCATCAAGAAGTCGAAAAGAGACCATAATTCAAGAACGTTGTTCTGAATGGGTGTGCCCGTCAAGATCAAGCGATGATTGCTGGATAGTTTCTTGACCGCAAGGGTGATCTTCGCCTTGGGGTTCTTAATTAAGTGACCTTCATCGAGCACGATGTAGTTCCAGGCTTGGTCCTCCAATAGACTGATGTCATTACGGCAGACCTCGTATGATGTGACAACGATGTCAGTTGTCGGGAACTGAGCGACTTTCGGCCGCCGTTCAGCTGGAGGTCCAACAAAAGATGTGACGGTGAGGAAGGGAGCAAAAGTTTTGATCTCCTGTTGCCAATGTCCCGAGAGTGTGGGGGGACAGATGATGAGTGATGGGAGCCGTCGCACTTCAGGCGCGTTTGTCTTCTCATATTCCTCAGCCCTGGCATAATGGTCACTTGCAACAATGCACAGCGTTTGGAGGGTCTTTCCCAGACCCATATCGTCGCAGAGAATGCCATGCAGGTTGTACTTGTTGAGGAAATGAAGCCAGTTGACACCATCTTGCTGGTAAGAACGCAGCTCAGCATTGATGGCAACCGGGATTTTGAACGGTTCCACCTTTTTAGGATCAAGCAGTTGGCCTATAAAGGTACGCTCCCGATCACGTCCTCGAAGTAGTTCTTCAGACAGTCCAGGGGGGTCCGGAATACCAGCTTCGAGGGGAACCAGTTTGACAAGTGTGGCGAAAGATGTGGTGGCGATGAGTCGGATATCGTTGTCCGAGTCGCTCATTCGGCCTAGAACGGGAACGATGAGGAAAATCACATAGGGTAGAATACTATCGCCCATGACAGCAATCAGGTGATAAATTGCTTCAATGGCACCTTGACGGAAATGAAGGTCCAGCGGATTGTTGATGGATGGTAGCACTTGCTTAACAAGTGCTGTCATGCCGTCAATAGTCATTACGCTGCAGATGGTGGCCATACATTTGGCTGCCATATATCTGAAGACCGACAGTTCGGAGTGCAATGCTTTGATTACAAGAGGAACTTGTTGCATCACAAAGGGATGGAGGGCCGCATGAAGAGTGGGAGTCATCGTTCGAATGATTGACATAGCGTCGACCACTTGCTGGCCAAATGGACTTTCGGGGTCCCTTACTTCAGGTGGAAGTTCGCCAGAGAAGGCCTGGACGAGCGGGTCTTCCATGAACTCTTTGAGGCTCGGCACTGTTGTGAACAGCTCACTACCAAAGGACCGGGCAAGTATCTCGAGAGCCTCCTTAGCTCCACGTCGCGTAATTCGAGCACCCCTGGCTTCTCGGGCGAATTTTGCGGCATCGGCACCATGGTCAATTCTGTCCTCCTCCTTGGACATAGACAGAACGACATTGGTCTTTGTCGCATGTACAGGAAACTCAGGGGTCTCGGCAACTTCGACACACGAGAATTTCACCAGGTTTTGAACCACCTTGTCAGCAGGTGCCCGGCGACCGTTATCAGTGAAAAGTTGTACAAGTCGGGAAATCGTCTCAGCAGATCGGCTCTGAAGTAGTTGGTTCTCCTCAAGCTTGATACTGTCCATGATACCTTTGATAAGGGGAGTAGGCTTCTTGGGCAGCATTTTCACAGCTATGAGTGCACACGCGGCCGCAGCCTTAATCCGGGTATCGCGCACATCTTTAGCAGACCTTGCTTCTTCAATGGCTAATGAAGCAGCTTGCTTAGCCTCGTTGAGTTGCTGCAAAGCAATCAGACGCTGAGCAGGGGCCATAGCCTTCTTTAGTCGATCAAAATCCTCCGAGATGCATTTATCTGCATTGGCCAGGGAGAAAGCAGTAGGACCGGCCTCGGGCTCGCCTTGTACGACTACTGCCAGAGTAGGCAACTTTTGCGGTGCCACTTTGCCATGTTCTCTGAAAAGGTTGAGGAGTTGTTGGCATTGCGACCGGACCCGTTGTCCATAGATGACCAATTCACGATACTGCGGCGGACGAACTCCGTCGATAATCTTGAGCAACTCGCTTGCATATCTTGGATTCTCTGGTTGCAGAGATGTACGATTGCGTGCGAATTCATCAATGATGACGCATGCAGAAAGCTGTGTAGATGCGTAGGGTGAGTTGAGTCCTGGGATAAGTATTTCATCGTAAGCCCCTAAATACCGTGCTGGTACCAGAGACATGATCAAACCCATAGCCTTGGCGGCGGAGACACGAGAGCGGATAAGTGTATCCATACCAACAATATCAATGTCGCCTTGCATCATGTGGCCGTCAAGGTCATGGGAATGCGTTGTAACTGGCACTTCTTCAAATTTGGTCGACCTTCTGCGCCGTTTCGGTGCTCGCTCGCCTCCCTCGGCATCTGAGAGTTTGCGAGTGGAAACGGGGCCGGCCTTGGGCACTGAGTACGTGCCACCAGACGGCTTCTGAAACAGGGCGCCATTCATAGGAATCCCTTGGGAAGAGACGCCGACAGGGTGGAGCGCAAGCTGCATGAGAGCGTCAACATGAGGAGCAAATTCGGTCGCAAGTCGGTCTCGATTGTTACCCCAGGACTTGACTAGAGCAGTCCACAATTGCATCGACATGTTGAGGGTCTCTGCGTCACGCTCGACCAGTATGTTTTGAAAAACCAATCGAAGAAGCCTTCCCTCAATCCACGAAAGGGAGTCCTTTCCGAGATCAACCAACGTCATTAATGCTTTCAGAACGGCGACACGGACAGAGGTTATGGTGTGTCGTAGGAATGGGTAGAGTCGAGGAACAAGCAGCGCGAATGAGTTCTCCTCATCTTGCTCTGCCAGGCTCGCCATGGCCTTCAAAACCTCGGGAAATCCGCAGAGTGTCGCTAGCAGGTCCATAATCTTGCCAGTACTGGCACTTAGATCGTCACCCAAACTCGATAAGCTCGACCAGACAATATTGATGAGTTTGTGTAATGCGTCGGGCCGCAGCTTAACGAACTCTTGCGCCATTGGTATGAGGGTGGCAGCGCTCACGGAACGAACATCATCCACCTCGTCTACCAGGCCCTTCATCACAGCGCGAACTACACCGTCTAGGATAGTACCGTGCTGAAGAAGCAAATCTCTTCTCACGGCTACGATATACCGTAGCCCGACCATACCGCCATGGCAGACAGCCCAGACTTGAGAGTCAAGACCGATGTCATGTTGCATAACCATGCGGAAGAGAATCTGGTAAATGTTGTAGACCGATTCAAAAGGTAGGTGTTTCAAGAAGGATCCTAAAGTCTGGCCAACCGTCTCGCGGATGGGTGCGACGCTGGTATCTGATGCGTAGTCGGTAAATCGATCAAGCATGAGCACACAACACAGTCTGCAGGCCATGTCATCTAGCCATTTTCGGTTGAGAGCGTCGTTCTGTGCTCTTGTGCTACCCCTCAGGCGTCCAGCACCTGCGCCATGAACACGAAGGATCTCTCTAAGTCCCAAGGCTGCGCCATGTCGGATTTCCCATTGCGGATCAAATATGTCGAGTTTTAAAAACTCACACAGCCGCTCGTAAGGCCATTCAGAGCCTTGGAGTTCTTCAACAGTCTCGATTTCGGACTTGACCATAGGTGCAGGACCCTTAAACTCCGATACAACTTTGGTGGCCTCGTCGACATTTGCAGGCCTATCGAGATTGAAGAACTCGCTCTTGATCGCTATAGAAGAATCACCGTCTGCCATTGGTGAATCATCAGCTGCGTCAGATCCGGCAGGGAAGGTTCGTCGAATTGAAAGATCACCAAAGCCACCCTTCCCTTGGGCTGCCTTTGCGGCTTCCTTCTTGCGTTTTCGCTTTAGTGCATTGATCTGCCTAGCACTCAATCCTGTTTCTTCCAGAGCCATGCCGGAGGTAGAGGACGCACCACCGTCTTGGCTAGCAAGACTACCCGCGGCAGTTGCATCTGATGCGTGGGAAGAGCCGGCGGTCGCTTCGGTGGAAACATTGACTTCATCGTCTCCGAGGGGTCTGCCAAGTAGACCCAGTCGGCCATTGAGGGTCTTTTTTAAATGTGTCAGCCGAGCCTGAGGGTCCAAGCTCGCAAGACCATAATCGACGGTATGAGCAACACGTAACAGCTCTTTTCCATACTTGAGGATCTTTGGCAGATCCAGCGTCTCGAGTCTGAAGAGTCCATCGTCGGATAGGAAGGCATCGTCAACTGGTTCGTGCTTCACAAAGGCAGAATCGGTCTGGACTCCTCCATTCATCGACACAGTGGGGTCTTCATCTTCATTGGGATCGTAAGGAGAGGTATTCTCGATAATCTTGCCGAGCGCCTTGGCGGCTGTGGAACGGGTGTCCCAATCTTTATGGCGCAGATACGGTACGACGCGAGAAAGTAGATTAAAGAGTTCATCGGGATGCTGCTTTTGCCAGTCTGCAAGCTGATTTACAGCGGTGTCCTTGATTAGCTTCGTGCTGCCCGTTTCCAGGATCCTAAGACATGCTGTCAGTCACGGTACTCCAAAGCGGAGCCGGGTATCGAGCGCAAATCCAAGCGTAAGTCATAGGAGATACTCACGTTACAAGACGATCGAGTCTGTGAGAAACAACCGACAGATTAGCTTCCGAAATCTCCCTGGGAGAGAGTAATGCGACTCACCTGGATGCCATGGTTGCTAGTCACTTCTGGACTGTAGGGCCAATAGACAATTGTAGTTCATCTCAGAACAGTACTGTAACTCTAGACGGCGACTATTGGGACTCTGTGTTAGTGACTGGTGTGGAGGTAGCATGGGTTGTAGAAGAAGAGCATTGACGAGACGAAAGAGCAGAAGTCGGGTGGGGGCAAGGCAAGGGGCACGAATTATCTTGGGCACGCGTCAAACGGAAGGTCGTCATCTGGAACCGAGTGGCGGCACTGATTTGATCACACCTGCCGATGATACGTGCCTTCCTCAGTGCCTCTCATCGTGCCTGCCTCTCACGAAATACCATCTTCGAAAAGGAGGTCGCGAACCACCTGCAGCAAGCGAAGCGCATCGGCACTCACACCACCGGTTGTGGCTGCTGAAGCCGTCGCATCCAGATGGGGGTCGCACTAGGCAGGTACCGGGCAGTTGCCGGGCAGGAGGTGTGTAAGTGGTTCATATAGGTATGCAGGTAGGTAGCAGCGCGCACATGACACTCAGGTGCTTTCCAACCTCTGGCTGCTATTTGCGGGCCATATTGGTTTGAAAAGAGCCGTTCTATGTCGGTAAATGCTGTACATGCTATGGCCCCATTGCACCACCACTCTGCAGCCCCCGAAGATGCAGGAACCAAGTCTTGGAGGAGCGACGCTTGATTCAGGTGAATGAGAGAGCATGTAGAGGTGAGGGTGTCGCGCGACAGCATGATGGAAAGGAGAGGGTAGGAATGCAACAATAACAGATAATGCGAATAAAGGGAAATGGCAAAGGAAAAAGACATAAATATCAGGACATGTGTGGCCTTTACCTTTCTTGACCAAATCAGTTGCTATGATGTCAGCTCCCACTTATAAGCGCCGGTGGCCTGTCAGGCCTGCATATAAATTATACGGCTGACAGGATCGCCGCAATTGACTTTTGACGAGGTGAACAACGAGCTCGGCGCCGGTATTCTGTAGCTCGCGGGAGAAAACTGGAGAAAAGTAGCGGGAAAGATTGAATGACGAGATGCGCAAGGAGAGAGCGCACACAGATCAACGGCGCAAAAGTTCTCGCTTTTGTTTGTCAGTGCGCCGTGGTCGACCCGGCGGTGGGTATTATTGCGGTACGTCTGTCTGTATCTGATGGCTGTAATATAAGCCGTGTTCGGTGCTCCGGGCTCGGTGCTCAGCACTCGGTTGCGATGGCGGGCAGGTTACTACTAGACAGCGACTAAAGTTAGCGGCTTTTGGCTTTTGAGGTGGTGATGCGGATGCGGGCGGACAAGCAAAACACATGGATTGCCTAAACGGGATGCGTGCTGGCAGGGCTGGCTTTTAATAGTGTGCGAGTTATGGGATTCAGTTGGCGCAGGGAACTCGGACACAGCAAATCAGAATAAGGCGGAACGGACATACCAAATGGGCAAGCTTAGGTAGGTAGAGTCTTGGAAAAGTAACCCTGGTTGTGCCTGGCACTTAAGTTACAGTTACGGGACGCAAGGTGGTACGTGCGCAGCAAAGGGCGACTGTGGTGTTGTTGTTTGGGCGTGCTCGGCAGTGGAAACGGAATGCAGCTCGAGGTAATGACTTTTTGGAGTCGGCGCGCTGGTCCCTCTTGTATTTGGACTGATACTTTTATAGGTAGCTGCAAGGATGGCTGATGGGGATCGTAGCCAGGGGTGGGTCCTGCATTTCCTGCATATCTAGCTGGTCTGAGCTCCTGCGCCAATGCCCTGGCCGCGTCTGTCCGTGGGCGGCAACGGACCGTCGGGGACTGCCAGAGGCTGCGATGGCTGCCGCGCCCCACCTGCCACCTGCCACCGTCCAGCCCATACAAATTGGCGTGCTAACAGATCCCTACAGATCCCTGGCTGCCGTGTCCCTCCGGGTTCCATTGTTCAAGTCATCCCTGTCATCCAGAGCCGGCGGCACCCATTTGCCCAGGTTGTTTTGAGTCAGATCAAGAGGTTCGGACGAAAATTTGGGTACCTACCTACTGGACGAGTAGGTAGGTACCATCTCCATCTCAGTCCTATTGAATTCTTTATCGACATATCTACATATCTACCTAGTCCAATGACACAACTCCTCTTGAGGCTGATTGGCAGCCAGTTATTGTATGTCTACAGTGATTAGTTGCTCGCTGCGTATCGCTTTGTACGAGCAGATACGAGTACGTGATAGTTCTTCCATCTGTACCGATGTACGAAGTAGTAGAGGTATACCTTAGCTGTACCTACGGAGTAAAGCAGGTACACTGGTGTCTCTCTTAGGCACGGAATCGTTCAAGGTTGTGATTCGCGCTGACAAGTACGATGTACGAGAAAGTACGGATTACGAGTAGCTCTGGTATCAGACAAGCACGTACAGTACTGGTTCCTACCTCCGTTAGGGTACGTAGGTAGTCGACGACAACAACGAGTACGGGATATACATGCTCGTAGAGCTACATGTAGGAATGGGACCTTCCGTCCTTGTGTGCAGCCTGTGTAAGTCTTACGCCTAAGGTACATAATCTATCTACGATTCTATCCCGTATCTGCCAATCTGGGGTGAGATCTGGGGATCAATGATACGGAACAGAAGTGATCTGGGCTTGAATCAACGTTACTGCGCCATCAACTCTTACTTGTAGATACCTAAGATGCGGAACACCTTTCCAAGGTATCATCTGGGCTGCAACTTATCGTACCTACACTTCACATGAGCGTTGCATTTCAACTTACGCAAGGAAGGGTCTTCAGCCATGTGCCAGTGGAAGGAATCAATGTGTGTGCTCGTAGGTACGGAATACGGAACACGCCACGGTACGTAGAGGGACGGTACCACGCACGTCTCTGCCACTGTACGATTATGTTCCGTAGGCCTGTCTAGCGCAGATATTTGTGGTGCGTGACGGGTATACTAGTCCGTGGGCGTACATAGCGCCATGTTGCAACATTCGCTTTGCCCTGTTTAGGAATGGCGCTCCATTACACCCGCGCACGTTAAGAAACGCAACGGCTACATGGCCTTCCGTGGCTGTCAAGGCAGTCAGCCAGGTATCTGACAAGTACTCCCGACGTGGGTTAATTGTAGGTGGGTGGCACCATGGAAGGCCGGCCTGTGATTGGGTTGAAAGTTTTCGATTATGTGTCTTTTCAAGAACATTACGATCAGAATGAGGTAGGTATGCCCTAGGGCAAAATTGGCACGTCGTTTCACCAGGGCAAACACATCTCGTTGCAGGAGTACGTACCTACTTACGATGCACGCTAGGGACGCTCTTGAGTCTTTGCTCTTGTTCTTAGTCCCGATCATAGGGATTCGGCACGCATCTATTTATAGTCTGGGTAGGTATTGCGTGAAGCTGTGATCTGATATGGAAAAGGTGAGAATGGCTTGATAGAAGGTAGGTAGGTGATGAAGGAAGGCTTCGGCTTGTACGCAGTAGGTCGAGGCGGGGTGAAGACTCGGGTTGTTAATAAGGCATTTCTTGTATCAACTGGACTCTGCTTCATACGTAGACCCGAAATATCACCTGCTTGTTGTATTCTGTAATTGCGATAGGACCTGGCAAAACATCAACGCAAGCCTGCCTCAGCTGTGAGGTGATCTGCACAACAAGGCTTGACTTGCTCTCAGACCTACCTACTCACGAGTAATCCGTGGTATCTACTTCAAGGGTTGCGAGCTACCATCTTGAAATGTAACTAGGTAGGTAGGTCGGCATGGGTAATATAACCTCTGCAGGGCCACGATGTACAGTAATAACCAAGGGGTAACTTTGGGCCTTAGTCAACGACATGATGCGGAATACCTCTTGCTACTTCGTACCTGCCTACCATGTACTGGAGTATTCCGTATACTACCGAGCAGACTTGCACGTCGGTTTTACGAGATGCTCCGCTCGCGTGCACATAGATAAGTCAGTCAGTAATGTCTCTCACATTCAGAAAGAACACATTCCGAGACAAATGCCCATCTCATGACCATAGCGTTGGGCAGTCTACAGAGCTTCACCAAGACTCTGGATCGTCACGAGGCAAGTACTCGACACCGGTAATCCGCACCTCTACGTAACTGTTTCGTACTGTAGCCTCACCACGTACGGAACACTAAAACGGGAATACCAACGATGTAGTTATCGACTAACCTAGGTAGTTATAGGCAGATGCTGCAAGGGGCCTATCTTCATACCCAATATCGGCACGTAGTCGCGGAATACAGCCGTTCTGAGTTACACTTCTGTAACTGCCTGCCTCCCACATATGTACGCTGTAGAATGTGATTTGCTCCGTATGCAAACCCCTTGCGGAGTCCGTTGAGCAGGCCAAGGAAAACAACTGATCTCATCCCTATTCAGGTAAACATATTTTGAATACCTATGCTAAGTAGGAGTTGATATATTTCCGGTCCCTTCTCTACCTTCATGTACGTGGTAGTAGTAGTACTGTCTGTATTACAAGTTCATGTATGGATTCGTACGATCAACAAGTTCAATTGTCGTGTGGCTCTCATCGTCTCTGGTGTAAGTGGGCACAGCCACAGATGGCTTACTCGAACATGACAGCTCAAGCCACATCAACAGATTTAGGCCGAGTCCCGTGTTCCGTAATCCGTGCCAACCTCCGCGTACAAAATTCATTTTCAGCCAATCATAGAGCGTATTCGTGTACGGAATACGCCAGACAAACGGCACAGCCACAGACGCATTTCGACACCCAAGCCGGTCCAAAAGAATCTTCCCCACTGATGATCGGCTGCTCGCGCTTCAAACGCGTCCGTAAATAATTACGTGACAAACCAACATCTATCGATTTTTGGCCGCAACTTCTGTCGCACAGCCCTTTTCACCCAGTAGCCACGTTTTTATGTATTGCGCGACACTTCTTTGAGCACATACAACGAGCTGCCCGTCCGGCAGCACTTGTCGCGACCATGTATATCAAGCAGATCATCATCCAGGGCTTCAAAAGGTGCGTGCGGGCTGCCGGCAGTGGGCACACCTCCCACCACGGCCGGCCCAGATGCGCAAGTCCTCAAGTCATCGCTCACGCCGTGCTAACACCTGCATAGCTACAAGGACCAGACGGTCATGGAGCCCTTTTCGCCCAAGACCAATGTCATCGTCGGTCGCAATGGTTCTGGCAAGAGTAACTTCTTCGCCGCTATCCGATTCGTCCTCAGTGATGCCTACACCCAGATGAGTCGCGAGGAGCGTCAGGCATTGCTGCACGAGGGTTCCGGATCCGCCGTCATGTCTGCCTATGTCGAGATCATATTCGACAACAGTGACGATCGATTCCATACCGGCAACAAGGAAGTCATCCTGCGCCGCACAATCGGTCTCAAGAAGGACGAGTACTCCCTGGACAAGAAAGTCGTCACGAAAGTGGACGTCACGAATCTGCTGGAAACGGCAGGTTTCTCCAAGTCCAACCCGTACTATATTGTACCGCAAGGTCGAGTGACCGCCCTGACCAACATGAAGGAATCCGATCGGTTGAATCTGCTCAAGGAAGTCGCCGGCACGCAGGTCTATGAGTCACGTCGAACAGAGTCTCTCAAGATCATGACCGATACGAACAACAAGAGAGACAAAATCGATGAGTTACTGGACTACATCAAGGAGCGCTTGGCTGAGCTCGAAGAGGAGAAAGAGGAGCTTCGAGGATACCAGGACAAGGACCGAGAGCGCCGCTGCCTCGAATACGCGTACCATCGGAAGGACCAAATCGCAGTCGAAGAAGCTCTAGAAGAGCTCGAGGAGTCTCGTCAAGGCGGCCTTGAGGATACGGATGAGAACCGCGAGGCGTACACCGCAGGCGAGAAGGTCATTGCATCGCTAGATGCCGAGATCCACAAACTGCAGAAACAGATGGACTTTCTTCGCATCGACCGCCGGCAACTAGAGGAGGATCGACGCGAAAACGCCAAAGAAAGGGCAAAAGCGGAACTTGCCGTCAAGAACCTATCGGATAGCATGTCAGCTCAGCAACAGGCCAAGGAGGAACATCAAACCGAGTTGAACAGCGTCAAAGCGGCAATCTCATCCAAAGAGGCGGAACTTAAGAGCTTGATGCCCGATTTGGAAAAGAGAAGACGGAAGGAGGCCGAAGTGAGACAGGCTCTGGACACCGCAGAAGCTGGACGAGAGCGACTCTTCACGAAGCAGTCAAGAAGCACACAATTCCGGAGTAAAGCTGACCGAGACAACTACCTCAGAAAAGAAATAGACGATCTGAACATGACCATGAGCGCGCAAAAGGCGACTCGTCTCGATGCCGAGGAGCAAGTCAATAATATCCAGTCGTCTATTGAGGAACTTGAGGAGGAGATCGAAACCCTGCGCCAGAAGAATGGAGCGTTTGGTAGCGACCGAGCTGCTCTCGCGGAGAAGCACACCAAGGCCAAGGATGTTGTTCATAAGCTCCAGGAGGAGATAAAGCAACTTCGCAAACGGGACGATACGTTAGACAAGGAAATCTCGGACGCCTACGAAGAAAGGTCCAAGGCCGAGAACGTGCTACGAAAGAGTATGGATTCCAACACCTGGTTAGGTTTGGAATCTATCCGTCGACTCAAGCAGAAACAAGATATCCCCGGTGCGTACGGTACGCTGGCAGAGCTGTTGACGGTCGATGAAGCATACCGTTTGCCAGTAGAACAGGTCGCAGGCGCTAGTTTGTTCCATTACGTCGTTGACAACGATGAGACGGCGACGTATCTAGTGAACGCTTTACAGAAGCAATCTGGTGGTAGGATAACGTTTATGCCACTATCCAGGTTACAGCCGAAGCACGCCAAACTCCCAAATGCGCAGGATGCGATTCCGTTGCTCAACAAGATCAAGTTTAATCCTGAGTACGAGAAGGCGTTCCGTCAGGTGTTCGGTACCACAATTGTGTGCCGCGACCTGACTACCGGCGGTCAATATGCCAAGAGTCATGGTATCAACGTTGTGACCCTCGAGGGTGATACCACCAACAAACGCGGAGCCATGACCGGTGGATACATCGACCCCCGAAGTTCGCGACTAGAAGCCCTGCACTCCTCGCAGGAATCGAGAGATAGGTTCGATCGATTGCAGGAGCAGGCGGCCGTTTTGAGAAGGGAACTAGAGAAGAAAGACCAGGAAGTCAGCCACGCTCAAGGTGAAGAGCGCAAGGCCGAACAAATGCTCCGACAGATGGACAACAGCGTTGGACCCCTTCGCGCGGAGTTGAATACGAAGAACAGCCAGGTTGCCTTAGCCAGAGACCGACTCGAGACAGCTATTGGACGACGCGATCTCGTCGACAAGAACATGAAGGAGTTCGGCTTCGTGCTTAGTGCGCACGAGGCGGAGCTGGCATCAGACTTCAAGAAAGCTCTCTCGGCCGACGAGGAACGACAAATTGAAGCGTACGGTACTCAGATCCAGGAGCTCCAGCGACAATGGAACGAAGTCAGCAGCAGCCGACGACAGCTCGAAAACCGTAAGAGCAAGCTCGATGTCGATTTGCGCACGAACCTGCGGCTCAAGCTGGATCAACTCACTAGCCAAGCCATTGAGGGTGCTTCGCACGGAAGCGATGAATTGAAGGACGCTAAGCGCGAACTCAAGAAGGCGCAGACCGTGACGACGCGCGTGGAAAACCAGCTGCAGGAGAACGAGAAGCAGCTCGACTCGACGGAGTCCGCGATCGCGAAGCTGGAGACGCAGAAGAGCCAGAAAGAGGAGGCGCTGCAGGAAATTGCCAGGGAAATTGCCAAGCAGCAGAAGAGAATAGACAAGAATATCCAGAAGAAGGCGCTGTTGACGGCACGGGCTGCCGAGTGCGCGAGGAATATTCGTGATCTTGGTATCGTGCCTGACGATGCCTTTAAGTACGAACGCTACGATGCGAAGACGGTAAGTCATATACACCCTTACTAAATATTCTCAAAGGTGAACCCCTCCTAACAGTCCCCACAGATCAGCAACCGTCTCAAGAAAGTCGCAGACGCGCTCAAGAAATACAAGCACGTGAACAAGAAGGCCCTGGAGCAATACAACAGCTTCACCGTACAACAAGAGCAGCTCATGAAACGCCGCGAAGAGCTCGACCAATCGCAAAAGTCCATCGAGGAACTCGTCCAGCACCTCGACCAGCGCAAAGACGAAGCCATCGAGCGCACATTCAAGCAAGTCTCCAAGGAATTCGCGACGATATTCGAGCGTCTCGTGCCCGCGGGTCACGGCCGTCTCGTCATCCAGCGCCGCACGGACCGCCGCGTGGATCCCGAGGAATCGGACGAGGAGCGCAGGAGCAATGTGGAGAATTACACGGGCGTCGGTATTAGCGTCTCGTTCAACTCCAAGGTAGCCGATGAGCAGCAGCGGATTCAGCAGCTTTCCGGTGGTCAGAAGAGTGCGTTTCCCTTCCTTCATTTTTTTACATAAATACTAATGAGAACAGGTCTATGCGCCCTCTGCCTCATCTTCGCCCTGCAACAGACCGAATCCAGCCCCATGGTCATCTTCGACGAGGTCGACGCGAACCTCGACGCGCAGTACCGCACGGCCGTTGCCGGGCTCTTGCAGTCGATCTCCGACACGGCCGGCACGCAGTTCATCTGCACGACTTTCCGGCCCGAGATCGTGCATGTGGCGGATAAGTGCTACGGTGTGCTGTTCCGGAACAAGAACAGTACGATCAACTGCGTGAGTACGGAGCAGGCGCTCGATTTCGTGGATGGGCAGGCGCCGAAATAAGGTTCTTGCTGTAGTCAGGGGGGGCGCAATGGGGTAGATCGAATTCAGGGGGTTTTACGGGAGCACGGTTGTTGCTTTTTTTTTATTTGGAAGGCATTTCGGGCAATGGAGGCTTTGAAAGTCTTGTTGCTTACTTTACTTTACTTATTTTATGTTTCTCTTATCACAATTGCACATAGCTTAGGTATGTATGTTATTAGTACTGCTTATGGAGATTGTGTTTTCAAAACGAAGTGTGTGTTCGGGCTTGCTTCGATGGCCTTCTTGTGTTATGTATTGATGAAGAAACTAGTGTTACTTCGTCGCCATCCATATCAAGAGTGCCGTAGGTATCTTCGCCGCATCCAGCTCTCATTCGTGCGACACTTTGCTTGTCGGCTCATTCCTATATATTATTGTAGCTACTTTACCATCGTTTGCGTTACCACTGTGGTATGGAGCAGAACATGGGCCAATTCGAAGCTCATCGGGGATACAACGCACATCCACCACATGCTCAGGACATATACCGACACCGGCACCAGAAAGCGCCTATACCGTCCCTCTACTGCAGGAGAGGATATCTGGTGATACCACACGAAGTATATACGCCAAGGGGGCTTTGGATGCTTCATCACCCACTATCCAGCAAGCAGGGAATGGTGATCCTGAAAGGCAGACAATCAGTCCAACCTGTAATTTAGGTGTCAGCAGGAGTTTTGTGACTGAGGCTACTTGTTCATCACGGTTGAACAGCTAGGGATGGAAACTTACAATGGCATCCCCGGGCACCACAGGACAGGCGCACTGACAGAATGAAGGTGGTCATCCTTGGAACGGAAGTGATATCTGCCATACCTGAGTTCCATTCCCGAGTTTCATCGGTTCTGAATCCGCTGTGGTGTGATTTCCCCCTATCTCTCCGTCGATGGTTGCCGCGTTTGGCCTTTCCAGCTATACAAACCGGTCGCCCGTCGCAAGGTTGAATGCAACATCGTCATCCACACAGACGGGACAGAGGACATACTAGCCGAGAATCACTCGGCTCTCACGCCTACTTTAGTCGTTGAATGTTGCCAACAGCCGTAATTCACACCCTATGCAGCCGTGACGAATAACGCACGCGGGGTCGATTCGTGCTGAACCCCGGTAGCCGTGCCGGCGACGGCCGTGCAGGGACACCAGCAAAGACTCTTGTAGGTAGTCCTGGCCATTCGAAAACTCGGCTGAGCTGCCACCAAACGCATCAAGTGCATCTGCCGAAGGAGTGATCAGTTTGAGCTTCTTCATAACCCTGGCTCAACGGGAAGATGTTTGTCTATCTCTATAGTGCCCCCTTCGTAGACAGACGGTTCTGCCTTGAGGACATGTCCCAAGCTTCTTCCGGACTGCCAGCCGATGATATAAGCAGACTGGGGACTGCAGGACCGTAGGTGGGCAGCTTCGTCGCCCAACCAAGCGTAGCCCTGGCCGTTTGCTATGCCTGGGTGGCCCTGAACACCGCACAACATGCGACCCTTGTATCCGAGCATTTTCAACCAGTTCAAAGAAAAGCCATCTCTCAAAGTCGTTGCTTCTGACTGTTGGATTCTGGTGCAAGGTACGGATGGCGATGTCTGATTGGGCAGGGGCCGGCTCCTTTGTTCCATTGACAGTAGCTTATTATATAAAAGCATCGTGTTCGCGCACCTCAAGTTGCCAGACGGTCAGAGCGTGTACGCTCAAACACGCGGTGCAATCCAGGCTTGCGTGAGTCGAACCGACAATACTATAGTGATGCTGCACGCCAAGCGAGCATGCTAGAGACATGAGGAGCCCATGTCGGATGAGATGTTTGACTTGATGTATATATAGAGTTAATGGCAGAAGATGCTGTCGAAGCTTTGATGGTTGAGAACTGGAAGTTGAGCCGCAAGAATAAATCTCGCTGAAGCAGAGACTGGTCGTTTCATGGGAAAACACAGTGAGTCAGAGGCAATCGAAGGTGCTTGCTCATATCTTTCAAAGTTCAGTTTCACGCGGGAACACATGACGTATCGACTTGTGTCATATTGGGAGAGCAGGAAAGTGCCGATTGAAGTAGGCAAGCACGGAAGAACTTTGTGGAAGGTACTACAACCGTCGTCATACGGGCATGATTCATGGACGAGATGGACTTGAACCATATTCAGTGAATCAGGTCACGACTCACCAGATTCATCAGAGCAACACTTCAGGTTTGATGTGTACCGTATATTGTTTTCCATCCATGGTCTATATGCAAACAAAACAAAAACAACAAATCTATCGAGAAAAATTCAAGGCGCCGTTCCCTCTATGTTCTATCCTTAGCCATCTATAATGCTTTCATGCCAAGACACACTCCGATCTATGCACTCATCTCGCCGTGATGCCGTTTCTATATGTATGCGATGTCGATTCAACCAATTGTCATATCCCCTGTTTTGCCGGCCATTCGGTTCATAAACAAGTCGTAAGTGACCCCGTCAGAGTCGCCCCAAGGGCTTGATGGGTTTTGAAAGACTAGGCCGTCATCATATCTGGCTCATTGAGGACTAAGCCAGTGTTGCCAAAGATGAGCTAGTGAAATAGTCAGTAAAGTGAACGTCCTTTGGCATAGAAAAGGAGACAAACTCACGATTTTCAGTTCTTGGGCGGCTGCGGTGCGGGCTGGTTTCCTCCAGAAGAGCCACTTTGGCCCTTGGTTGAACCGCCTCCCATGGCAACTGTGACTGCGGCGAGAACGACAACCATTTTGTATTTTGTATACACGGGTTCAAAGATGGAAGAAGAGAAAGTGAATGGAACTGTGAGACACTGGTTGGAATCGATTGGAACTGATTGAAAATCCAGGCTGATGCGAATCGGATGATGCTGCGATGATGTCGACTATAAGCTCTTGAGTCTTGGGTTCATCGGCTCTTTTATAACAAGAAGCTCGCATCGCAACTACCTTTGTCGACATCATATTTCATTAACTCTGACAGAGCTACTGGTCGTGTTTGCTGCGGATTCATGCCAGAATCCAAAGAGCTAAAATTAATTCACCGGGAGTCCTGGGCAGTTCAGGGAGTTGCCGGCGGCGCGAGACAAAGACGACGGCAGTGGAAAGTCGACGCGTATCGAGAATCAAATCAGATCGGATCGGTCTACAGAGTACGAATCTTAGACAAACATGGAGGTTACATTTCATGCTCTCCACAAATGATTTCCGCGACGGCGTAACCGATCCATTACTATTCCTTCGAGCTCAGGCAACAACGAAAGTGACAACAATTGACAAAACAAAGTGGAATACCCACACTTTGAAACCCGGCCGCACTGCCTCAGGGATAACCCATTACACGCGGCGCGAGTTTCACCCTGGACCAGGATGTAGGCGCGCCCAATCCTCGAGCTGAACCACGATGTCGTCAAGTCCAGTCAAGTCGACGGATCGGACGAACAGGCGGCTCCGATCACGTCCGGGGACTTTACCGAACTAGGACCTGGATTCCTTCCGCCGGGGCTCTGCTATCAAGGGGCCCATGTTGACGGTGGGCCCCTGGGACCAAATTTATCTTTCTAGAAGAAGTAAAGAACAAATCTTAGGCCAGAGACAAAGAGGCACGGACGGTGGACTCAGAATGAGTCTTGAGGGCTTCCAGGGAACATGAATGGCGCAGACGACAGCTGATACGGATGATAACAACACAGGATGTCTCCCGTCGCCATGCTTTGTTGAGTCTGTAAGAACGGAACATGTAAGTTGGTGTATTATGTCATGTTGCTATTCTTTCCTGAAACTCCCGTATGCGTCTGAGTTAGAATGCTAACTTGGGCGTGGCAGATTTGTTTTGTTTCGTGGTTTGTAGAGGTATGTCGAGCGTTGAGACTCAACCGTCGTTGTTGATTCCTACGGGCCGTCAACAAGCCGGAACAGGCCGGTGAATGCGTTCATATGACATTGCCTGTGTCTCTCAGCTTTTCGATACGGCCAGTCATCCATGCCGTCGGTCCGTCGCGCGCGGCGTCGCGTATAAACATGACGGCGAAGTACTACGGGATCTCCTGTCAGACACAGTCGAAGAAAAGTTCTCGAAAAACAAGCACAGTCAGATGGACACATGGCATATCTCCGCAATAGGACATCAGGGTCTTCTAAGATAATTTTGGACAGGTGATGGTCATGATGCCTCCCAATCGCGAGCGTTCTGCGACCTTACTTTGCCTCTTCGGGGCAAACGATGCTCACCCATCTTCGGGTCAGACTCCGAACAGAGGTACGTACTGACTATTACTGTATCTGTAAGTGCGTTCCGTACGTCATGGGAACAGCTGGAAGCACCGCCTACTGATCTACCTACCAGGTACGTTATATATATCTCAAGAGGATCGAACTTCAAAACTCGAATTCTGAACAGAGAGGGCTTGGGCGGTTATTCGTATTCATGGCGTATCAGGGTGCTGAAATGGACATCATGTGGTGGGTGTGAAGTACAAAACACTGGGGAGATGAGTGGGTGAAGAATTCCATGCATGAGACTCTCAGGACGTGGGCATGACCATGGCCCAGCTCGTCTAATCCCATTCTTCTCGGCTCCAGGAATCAGGATGGCGAAAACTCTATTTCGACAGCATTGACTATGAGCGTTGCCTAGCCACGATGGCTTATAATAGTATCTTCAACGCAGAGATGTGCGCATGGGAGAGGCGCAGTACATCCAGCCTTATGGATATAAGGATTCCGAATTCTGGTGTAACTTACACCGGTAGAAGCAGTTGAGACGCTCAACTGCAAGAGTTAACCGGCGAGTTGGAGATGCCCAGTCACTTGGCAGGAGAATTGTCAACGTCCTTGACGAATGGAAGATGACTCCGAAAATACCGATTTGAGGAGCGTCCTTGTTTTCGTAGGAACAGACCAGGAACATTCTCTATTATTAGAAAGTAGGTATGTTGTTGTCCCTGACTGCCGGCTTTGAATGGTTCGCTTCAACCCCGTTGCCTATGGTAATCAACTTCACCTCTGACAAAAATGCCAGGATGAGAATCCAAATTGTACGATAATCGGCCTTCTGAGCCGGCGACTAAACCCGTAAACAAACCTATCTCGTACATACGAGTAAGAAAGTCCTGTTTCAAATTCTCTTACTGGTGGAATTTCGAACGAAGTTCGGACGAGATGGGATGTGCATAACAAGAGCGAAAGAGGAATTTGGGGTCCTCATCTTTGCATGTGCTGATGACGTCATAAATCACTTCTTTTATAGCCGGCAGGGTGGTCAGATGGCTTGATGTTGACGAGAGCAGGTAAGATTATGCTGAGGGAGGTAGATAGGAGGTTATGTTTCTCGATACGGTATAAAAGGGGGACTGTGGAAGTGTAAACACATCGTAGTGAACGGGGACGTGTAAGTCGAGGCAAGTTTGTGTGAAGAGGTTTCTCGGGTCGAGCAGAGAGGAGGTCAACTTGTATGCCCGACAAAATGTTATACAAGAAGGAAAAAGACAAGAGGTAAACGAAAGGAAGAATCATGAACGAGAGAATCAAAAAAAACAAAACAAAGAAGAAAAAAAGAACGAAAAGGATATATATAAGAGCAAAAAAGAGAAAAAAGAAGGGTTGCTGCTCTTAGTAGACTAAGAGGCATCAGGAATTGAGCCCGATGCGGGGGTCGAACCTATGGATTTCATGTTAGTATTGAATGAAAACAAACTCAAATGCTTCAGAAGAGAAGTAAACTTACCCGCAACCTTGAGATTAAGAGTCTCACGCTCTACCGATTGAGCTAACCGGGCAGATTTTTCGTTGAAGTTCGTGTGCTTCAAAATCGCTTCTTCTTCTGCCCTTGCTCGGCGCCAAAAATAAATTTTGAGGTGGGTACCGACTTATCGGGACGGGAAGTCGGTCGATGTTATCTCTTATCGGGGGTGGAGGTCCCCCATCGAGGGGCACGACCACCCACCCCGCAGTTACTAGTAGCAGGCGCCGGGCCCCTTATTGCTGACCGAGAGCTCCAAAGGCAGGCGCTTCTAGAAGAGCTACGTAGTCGATAGAAGACGTCGGAAAAACAGCCCTGACGTGAGGTCTGGTTCTTGTTCTTCTACATAATCACCCCTGAGAGTCCGTCATCAGGCTGCGAAAGTTGACTTGTATTCTCTCACTGTTTTGTTGTGTGTCATACGTCAAGATGCCTATTAACTACAGCAAGTGGGTGAGTATAGCTTTTACTCAGTCTAGCTGGCAATACATACATATGATGCTATGATATGCGTTCCAGGCCAGCAAGCATAGATATTGATACTCTTCCGCCAGGACAACCTGGAGCTCAGCGATGACTCCGACATCGAGGTCCACCCCAACGTCGACAAGCGCTCCTTCATCCGCGCCAAGCAAAACCAGATCCACGCCGAGCGCCAACAGCGGAAGCTCCAGATCGAGACCCTCAAGTACGAGCGCCAGATCAACGATGGCCTGATCAAGCGCATCTCGGGCCTCCTCGCCGCCCTCAAGGCCAACGCCGCCGAGGCCGAGTCCAACCTTGCCGAGATGGCGTTCCGCGCCGTCATGGAGTCGGCTGGTCGGCCCGAGGACGACAAGCCGCCGGCGCGGCCCGCGGGCGTCCATGCGAATGTCGAGCAGCCGCCTACGTACACGAAGATGATGGCGACGCTTTTGGACCAGGTCAATCAGACGCTGAACGAGAAGAAGCCGGAGAATCGTTACGCCGCTATGGTCGAGGAGATCGAGGACCACCTGAAGAAGGTCGAGGATTTACAGCGACAACTGCTCGAGAAGTTGGCGGAGTTGGAGAAAGAAGAGAGCCGCAAGATTACGAGTGAGAGCATTCACACGGGCTTTGATAGCTCCTACGTCGCGAAGTCCACGCCGTCTACGTCTACGAGCGAGAAGAAGAAGGCCGATAGCACCGTTGAGCTCCTGAACCCGAACTTCAGCGCTAGCCCGGCCGAGGGATCTAAGTCCGCGGAGGCGGATGAGGAGGACGATGAGGATGCCGATATGGAGGCATCTCCTGACGGACGCAAGTTCGCGAGCATCAAGGCGGCCGAGTACCGCGAGAGTCACGCATTCATCACGTCACACATGCACATTGTTACGGAGAAGGAGACGGACGGCATCCTCGTCATGGCCTTCGACGCGGCCCTAGAGAAGAAAGACGACCTCGCGAGAAATTACGTGCACCAGGCGCTTCTACTGCAGTACTGCCGTTCCCTCGGCAAGGACGGCGTGCCGATCTTCTTCAAGCGCATCACGACCAAGGGCCACCAGGCGCAGGAGGTGTTCTACAAGGACGTGCAGGACACGTATTTCCGCATCAAGACGCGCGCGGGCGAGATTAATGCGCAGCGCGCTGAGACGAAGACGGGCGATGTTGAGCAGATCCAGTTGCACGCTGTGCAGCCCGGTACGGAGATCAAGATCCGCATTCCGCCGGAGAATGCGGAGGATGAGGAGGGTTTGCGCGAACGCCAGATTTTTGATGCGTTTACGCCGGAGTTGAAGAAGGCGCTTGAATCTAGTAGTCTTGATAAGGTTAATGAGGTGCTGGGAAGGATGAGTGTGCCGGAGGCTGAGGAGGTTGTTGAGCTTTTGGGCGATGTAAGACTTTCTACCCTTCATTATTCCCCGAGTATGAGTATTTGCTAACTTTTAAACTAGGCTGGTATCCTCATGTTGGAAGAGCAGATAATAGATGCCACAACGGAGGAGGGCAGACAACGCGTCAAGGAGCTGGAGGAACAGGCGGCGACCGAGTCATATGCTGATGATCCGGAGTAAACTTGTCGAAAGTGAGAAGTGTTCTTTCTCTTTTTTTGCTGAGGTAGTTTAATGAAGGATACTTGAATCGAGTTAGGTCTTATGATTTATGAGGCCCGAGACATGGTTCTTTTCCCAGCCAGCATAGGTTTGACTTGTCTTCCTTCGGCAGTCACTGTAGTACGGAGGTTGGTTGGACGAGTTGCTGAGCCACGCCGTATCGTAGGCTTGCTACATGAATCGCTTGATGTTCGGTTCACGGCATCGTGACTGTGATAGGCGGAGTCGTGCTTTTTATAGGTACGGACGGTTCCCGGAACGGTGGTTGGGGCTCTACTTTAAGGGGGTGTGGCGTTCGTACCATGTTCTGCTCACCTTGGCATTTCCGTATTCCGTAA
Source organism: Xylariaceae sp. X3-2 (assembly GCA_028637685.1). Lineage (NCBI taxonomy): Eukaryota > Fungi > Ascomycota > Sordariomycetes > Xylariales > Xylariaceae > Xylariaceae sp. X3-2. The sequence goes on from JAJFDI010000066.1 coordinate 36,760, forward strand.
TCCGTCCAGTATTATTCCGTGATAATGTACGGAGTAATTCGAGAATCTGGTTCGAGAATCTGGTACGATGGAAACACCTGGTTCGATAAGTAAACAAAACCGAATGGGATGTGAAATGTGGATGTACATCATCATCACATTCCCATGCAGGTAATTAAATCCTGTCGATCGTTGTGTCGACCGGAAGATTCGAGTCTTGGTAGACTACAGCTACTTAACGGAATGGTAAAATACTCGTACAAGAGAGAAACAGGAACAGGACAAGACAAAAGAAACAGGGGCCGCTAGCGCTGAATGGTTTCGACCTGCCCTGCGCATGCATCCCTGTCCAACGCCTCGTATCCCGTAGGTAATCTGAGACGAGAGATCAGCTCCGGTTCTAGGCAACGACTTTTTCATGTTCCATTCTTACCTACCTGTCTACTTCGTACTTAAGGGAAATGGTCGCCGCTCTTATGATGATCTCTTAACGCCTACCTAGTTCCTCGTAGTAGGTAGGCTGAATGGCTGAAGACGAATAATTTCGCTTGCGACCTATTGGGAGTCTAGTCGGAATGGGGAAGTGAGTTACTTACATCTGAAGGAGTTAGGAAGAAGAGTGTGATGTGAAATGTACAGCCCCCTCGAACCGCGAACGTGAAACACCCGTCCAATACCAGCACTGCATGGAAGTTTGCGCAGGACAAGCAAGCAACAGACACTTAACAACAAAAAAGCTTAGCTACGATCTGTCACAATGATCGTCACTCTGGTAAAGAAGGGGAACGCGCGTTTATTATGCACCTACAGTAACGCCATGGACCCGGAGCTGACGTGTGAGGAAGGGGCGCAGTCCCGGGCCACTAATACGGAGTAGAGACTGAGGTCCTCTCCCCACCACTCGCTGGACTAGTTTGTATAATAGAGTCATGTAGGTACAAGTTAAATGGAGTTGTGAAGGGGGGGCCCTGTCCTGTTGTTGGTGGTCCGAACTCGTATTAAGAAGCGCTGGGCGCCTGGGTGGTTTCATCCGTGGGTTTCTCGGAGGATTATTCTCTCTTTTCTTCTTCTTCTCTTCCTTCTCCCTTTTCTATCACCGTCTCCCTTTATACGGAATACTGCATTTTGTTGCGGTACGGAATACTGGGAATACATATGGGATTATAGATTCACACGTAGGTGAATTATATACTGGACTTACCTGGATACCTACCACGGGAGTTCTCATCGCTCGCTTGAATTGCTCGCTGGACTTCGCTCCCCCGAAATCCCAAGATGCTTCCCTCGTTATGCACGTACACGGCGGCCCTCGCGGCGCTCGCCAGCACAGCCTACGCAACGCCGCAAGCCAACGCATTCTCAACATCCATGGTCAAACCATCCGTCTCGACCGTCCTCGCCGCAGTGCCCACAACAACCACAAGCTCCTCCTCCTCAACCATGGCCTGCAACAACTCGCCCGACCTCTGCTCCCGGTCCTACGCCAACGTAACCCACCTCGGCGCCCACGACTCCTCCTTCCTGCGCGACGCCAGCACGCAGAACAGCATCGCCGGCAACCAATTCCTCAACGCGACCATCGCCCTCGACGCCGGCATCCGCATGCTGCAAGTCCAAGTGCACGACCAAAACGGCATCATCGAGATGTGCCACACCCTCTGTTCCCTCCTCGACGCCGGACCCCTGCAGACCTGGCTCGGCGAGATCAAGACCTGGATGGACGCCAACCCGCACGAAGTCGTCACCCTCCTCATCGTCAACTCCGACGGGCAAGACGTCGCCCAATTCGGCGCCGCCTTCGAAGCCTCCGGTCTGTCGCAATACGGATACACGCATTCCGGCACCACCTGGCCCACTTTACAATCCATGATCGAAGCGAACACGCGTCTTGTGACGTTTATCGCCTCCATCACGCCGAGCACGAGCTTCCCCTATCTCCTGACGGAATTCGACCATGTTTTTGAGACCGCGTTTGGCGTGTCTACGCCCACGGGGTTCAATTGCACGATTGATCGTCCTTCGTCACCTGCTACGTCCCTCGAGGCGCTGAACCAGGGTCTCTTGCCGCTGCTGAACCACTTCCTCGACAAGGATCTCGGATCGGGCATCACGATCCCCGACGTCGACGCCATCGCGACGACGAATAGCGCGCTCGTATCCACGGGCTCGTTGGGCCAACACCTATCCATGTGTTCGTCGGAATGGGGTCGCGTGCCGACGTTCGTGTTGGTGGATTTCTGGAATGAAGGCCCCGCGATCGCTGCGGCGGATGCGATGAATGGGATTACGAATGCCGTGGGCCGGAGGAATGATACGGCGGAGGAGATGAAGGGGGCGGGCGGGGAGAATCGGGCGGAGAGGAGCGAGGCGAGGATGGGGATGGGGGCGTTGGTTGCGTTTTTTGTGGCGGTTTTGTCGTTGGCGTGAGCTCCTTGCCTACTTACCTTTTCATCTTTCTTTTGGATATCTTTGAGGAGAAGATATAGAGATGGATGGATAAACTAGATCTTGTTTCGTGGCATAGCGACGGCGTTGAACGGGCAGATTGTTTTCTTTCTTTCTTTTCTTGAATGTGCCGTGGATATTTTCCCAGTATATATTTCAGAGATTTATTTAAGAAGGGTAGTCTCGCGACACCTGTGCGGCCTTCGTGCCGTTCATATACCAATAGAACCGCCTGGTTTGGATGAATGAAGATTCGCTTTCCATCCGTATTTCGTACACTCATCACCGATTTAACTGACTAAGTCCCCGGGCCGCAACACCCCGATCCGGCCCGACACACCGGGATAGCCAACAGCCGGGGGTCTCATCCATCAAGCTCATGATTAATACGAACAAGAAGATCGACAGCGACTTCCATCTCGATCTCTTTCCCCCTCACCTCCATCTTATAATTCTCAAGATGTACCGTAATCTCGTCCGGCCCAGCAGAACTCTCTTTTCTCCCCGCTCGTTAACGAAAATCTTGCCTAATCGTCCGGTACGTCGATAGCGGTTTACTTACACTGTACCGATCTACTGATTAGAGACGGGACTCCTCTGATTCTGACCCACATACATCTTCGCATCTTCATCATTGATCTTTTGAGATAACAGTGACCGTTAACGCTGGAATAACAGAACGTATACCCAACCTCATTCTACCAGAGCAAGATGGATTACTCTAACGTCGCTACGCCGGCGCGGTGCTATGCGGATTTCTGTTTGATTCCGGTGCGTGTTCTTGCCACCCCCACTTCCTTCCTTCATTCATTTCCCCCTTCATTCATCCCATCATTCGTTTCTTCCATCCCCTCATTCATTCAGTCAGGACGTACGGAATGAATGAATAGATGAATGGATGTAGTGAGTGAATGTACAGAATTAACTAACAACCCCAGGTCGGAACCGGCACCGTCTCCGTCGCCGAAGAAGTCGCCGCCGTGCAGAAGCTGTTGAAAGCGAGCGGATTGACGTATACGATGCATTCGGCCGGGACGACTGTTGGTATGTCTTCCTTTCCTCCCTTCCTTTCACTCTTCCCTTCCTCTCCTTTTACTTCTTCTCGGTATTGTAATGGGGGGATATAAATGGTATGGGATGGAGGGACGTTGGAGAACGCACAAACTGATTGGAAACAGAGGGCTCCTGGGACGACGTCATGCGCGTCATTGGCCAGGCGCATAGTGTCGTGCATGAGCGCGGTGTCGTGCGCGTGCAGAGCTCCATGCGTGTCGGTACGAGGTCAGTGCCCTTATCTCCAACCTGTGTGAGTGAGTTACTTACTGATGTGCGACAGAACGGACAAGAAACAGACGGCCCAGGATAAGGTGAAGCGTGTTGAGGATCTTCTTGCGAAGCCGACTGCTTGATTGGGGATTGAATGAAGGTGTAGGTTTGGAGTTATGTGTGAAAAGTGTTTTGTTGTACGAGTCGAAGATTGACCAATCCAACGACCTTCATCACGAGCAAGAACAAACTTGATGAACAGGTATTTTTTGCATTTTCGAAGAAAAGCGACAGTATTCAAGCCAATACACCCGCAATGCCAGGTCACATTACACGTAAAAAAGAAGACATCAGCCCGCCGATAGTATAAAACCTCCCCAATGCATCATCATTAAACGGCCTTCCCCTTTTTTTATATGTGTGTGAGTTCACATCCCATCCGTACCACCAGGCACCAATGCAAAAATAACCCTGCCAACCCCCATTTCATACACACACCAGTCTATGCACGCATGGTCTGCTTCTTCTGCGCCTTCCGGATCCCCTTCTCCTTCTCCTTCTCGAGGTATCTCTTCTGCGCCTTCGCGTCGAGTGCATTCAGCTCGGCATCGCGCTTCGCCTTGCGCGCCTTGTCGCGCTCGAGCGCCCGCTCCTCCGCCTTCTCTTCTTCGGCAAGCTTCTGGATCTGCTTGAGGTTCTCGTCGCGCACGCTCTTGACCTTGCGCAGGACTTCCACTCGGAAGTGCGCTACGGATACCAGTTGGTCGGAAAGGCGGACGAAGTAGGAGAATAGGGGGACGAGGTCCTCGTAGTTGTTGTTGGAGGGGAGGCGGTAGCGGAGGAAGATACGCTTGCGAGGAGTAGCCTCTTCCAGACTGTGACGGAGTTAGCATTTGGTGTTTCGGAGATACAATTGGCAGTCAAACTTACGTTCTGGGCTTCTCAATGGGCTGGTCACTGATGATGAGGTAATCAAGGAGATCTCCGGCCTTCTTAACAGCTTCAACCAATTCGTCAGTCAGGAGAGCCTGGGTGATCTCAGCGCTCTCGCTCATGACAGTAGTCCAGACGGGGAGTTTAGCGTGGTCCTTGGTGAAGGTGATAGAGACATCGTATCGGTCCTCGCGGAGCTGCTTCATCTGGGTTTTGTTCACAATAGCCCAGACGAATCCATCGTAGTTGCTCTTGGGGTCCTTGGCCTGAAGCTCGGCAGCACCGGGCATCTTGGGAACGACCTGGGCCTCCTTGCCGTCAAAGGGGTAGATGACAGCGCTAATAGCATCCTCGGGCATGCCGAAGCTGTCGAAGATGAAACCGAAAGCGGACTCCATGAAGAGCGTCATGGGGTTGAAGCGCTTCTTCAGCGACAGCTTGATGTCCATGAACGCGATGTTCTGTCGGCCAGTCGCATACGAGGCGTACTCGAACAAGCTCTTCTCCGTAAGCACCTTGTCGACGTCATCCTTGGCGACTGTCGACCGGCCGAGACCGACGTGAGCGAATTCACTGGTGAGAACAGACGCGTGAGCCTTGGCCCATGCCCGGGACTTGGCCCGGTTCAGGCGCGAGCCGATGTAGTGGAGCGTGCAGATAACCGCGATGATGGACAGGATGATGCCCTCGGTGCGGAACTCGCTCAGGCTGTGGCGCTCATGCACATTGTACCACTTCGTGTAGGGGCGCAGCGTCGGGACAGGTCCGCCGCTGGTCGCGCTGTCGCCGGCAGGTTGGAACGTGAAAGGCGTGGATTCAGAAGCCGCCGCGAAGTCAGCGAAATCTAGAGATCGGGAGTCAATTAGCATGCAGAGACACTACAAGATATAATTGCACTGATATTCGCAGGTATATCGAGCCAATTGTCGAGTATGGCCATTGTGGCAGCCAGATATCACCACTCTAACCGGCGTAAGACCAAGAAAGACACGTACCAGAATCAACCTTGGCGGCCGCCGGCGTGTCAGCCGGCTTGTTGCCGCCGAGCACGTTCTTGAGGATGTCGGCCATGTTTTCGCGAACTCCCTTTGCGAAGAACTAGTACTGGCGCGACGAGATTATGAGGGAGGCGTAGTTACTGTAGGGCACGCGAAGTGTTCGTCTCCGACAATTCCTACGACGCACGCAGAAGAAAGAAGAAGAAGGTCTCCATAAGTTGGGTCCAACGGTGCAGGTTGCAGCTCCATTAGCTGTCATGATTGGGGAACGCTCCAGACACGCCAGGGGTACGCATAATCTGGGGTATGGGGAAGGGTGTGGCTGGGTTGTACTCGTATGTATTATGGCGGTGGTTGTGGCTTGAGTATGGCTTTACTTTAGCCAAGGAAGCTGGTTTTCTACACAGTGTTGCTGTGGTGCTGTGAATTCCATGAGTTTACTTACCTGAAAGTAAACAAAATCCAACGACTGCAAGCATCTGCTTAATCAACCAATTCATACAAAAAATCCTGCGCCTCAAATCTTTGGAGAAACACAAACTACTCGAAAATCCTCGGAGTAAGACAAATGAAAAAAGTTAAGTAACGCTTTCACAAATCCGGAAAACAAAGAACGTGAAAGATGTCAAAGCCGAGCACCATGCGTCGCTATGGCAAGCAGACTAAGAAGTCTCGGACTGCCGGGCGCATGTTCGTCGAGCTGTCTCAGAGTTCCGAGGAGAGCGTGGAAACGAAACAGAACGACAAGCAGCAGCAATTGGATCTCGGTGCAGATGAAGAAAGCAAACCAGAAAAAGCCGTGAATGACTCGGAGGACGATGATGGACTTGAGGGTTTGACACAAGACATGTCTTCCATTCGCATCCGAAGTGAAACTAGAGAAGTGCCAGAGTCACCGCTGCCGGAACGGAGGAGGACGAGATTATCGGTCCGGTTAGATCTACCGGAAGACAAGGAATCGCCTCAGGAACCTTCGGTAGAAGAAATACCGGAATCTGTTCCTACATCACCAGAACCCGAAGAAGTAGACGACGACAACGAGGATGATGAAGATGAAGATGCGACGGAATGCGCACCATCTTTCCTAGAGCAGTCGAAGGAACTGCAGATCCTCTCCTGGGCCGAGGTCTGCCCACCAGGCGACCAGATCGTCAAGATCGCAGAAGCCTCATATGCAGAGGTGTACCGGGTAACCAACACGCGGGGGACGAGCATCATAAAAGTGATACGCATGTCATCACCGATCAAGGCACAGACAAAGACACAGCAGCGGTCGGGGCTCGTAGACGAGGAACCACACCCCGAGTCCGACCTGCAGGGCGAGCTGCAGATATCCGAATGGGTGGCTGATATCCCTGGCTTTGTCGTCTACAAGGAGCGCTACATTGTGCAGGGCAAGGCGTGTCGCGAGCTCTTGGAGACGCATCAGACGTTTCATAAACAGCTCAAGAGGCAGGATCCGGATCGTTTACAGTTCTATCCGTCGCCGAGTCGGTATTTGGATGATACGAAGTTTCTCGTCATTGAGTTGGGCGATGCGGGGACGGCGCTGGAGGATTTCGAGCTCGTGACGGCTGATCAGTTGTGGGATATCTTCTTCAACGTTGCCATTGCGCTCGCGCGGGCCGAGGCAAGGATCGGGTTCGAGGTGAGTCGATACCCCTGATTGTTTAAGCTGATCTGCAACTGGTTTTCTGCTAACGCACATAGCATCGGGACTTGCACGAGGGAAATCTCTGCATTCGGAAAGTGAGCGAACCGGTTCCTAAAGAAGAGCGGGATCGGCCCGGTCGATTCGGCTTTTCTGGACTCGATATCACGATTCTAGACTACGGTCTGTCCCGGGCACAGGCCCATGTCGATTCAACCCCTATAGCCTACGATCTGGAACGCGATCTTAGTCTCTTCACAAGCGAGCATGCGGCGCAATGTCGCGTGTATCGGCAAATGCGATCCTTCATGCTAAGGGGCGACAGGGTCTGTATACCGCCCGAAGACCACAACCTACCCTACGCAGAGGGTATCGACGGCCCGATATCGTGGTCTCTCCACGAACCGTACACGAATGTTCTCTGGCTCGCTTACCTGTACGAATGGATGCTGGAGAACTTCAGCGGCCCAAAGAAGGAAGTCAATGCCTTCAAGCGCGCAACGAAGGAGTTCTGGTCTTACCTCGATCCGGAAGCCGCGGAGGATATGCCGGGCTTCGAGAGCGCGAGCGCCATCTTGTGCTATGCTGTCGAGGTGGGCTGGGTAGAGGAGGACCAGCTCATGGGTGGGCGCGACGAGGTCGAGAAGTCGATTCTTTCGATTCTGGCCTCTGATGATGAGGAGGACGATGCCGATATCACCGATCGCCCTCGGCGTCGGTCCTTGCGAAAGCGGCGGTCAAGCATGCACAAGTAGTAGAAGATGCTTGCTGCATTGCATTGTAGGACTACTGGTTTTTGCCAAGAAGGGGACGTGTTTATTAATCATGGCGAGCGTGTTTGGGCATTTTCTACATACGGACTTTTACCATCGTGAAGCCCTTGATCACGATATTCTTTGTCATTTACATACAGCATGCAGACGATGTTTACATACCAGGGATTGATCGGCCGAAGGATTGTGGACTCTAGCTAGATCTCGGCCGAGGTTCATGGGGGTGTCATAGGTAGAGGCTGAGCACATACACATACATATACTAATTGAGCCGTCTTCATGCGATTGAGTCATGAGACGCAGTTGACCTGACAGTAAGGTCCCCGGTCTCCTTTCTATATCGAGAAGTTGGAAGTATTTTCTGCCAAGCTCGCTTGTGATGAGACGTCTTCGAGATCTCTTGCTCTTCGTGTTTCGGTCTTGGCATCGTCATGCCCCTGGTCGGGATATCAAAGCGACCTACCCATTTAATCCGAATCACAATTAGCGAATCCTACATGAACACTTTGAATGGTGAGAGTTGGTGATGGCCCTTACAGGTTCCAATCTCCTATCCCAGAGCTGTGCATCTCTTACTTACCACCGTTGGTTGAGACGGTTCCATGGAATATTATAACATTTCAAGACCAGCTTCCTTGACGATCTCTTCGGTTACGAGACGAGTCGTACGATGTTTATCTCTCTCCCCATCGTAGACCCAGCCGGCTGGAGATTGTTTATAAATACTTGGCCCCTCATTAGGAAGGTTCATCGGCCCAGGGTCCCTGTTTCGTTTCGTGACTATCCTGACTCTCTTCCCGCGCCAAGCCAACAAATAATCCCCATTCTTTTGGTCGAACATGGCTCATGCCGTGCCTGGCTATAATAGAGCCACAAATCAGGATATGCTGCAAGCCACATGCAGTGACGTTGGACGATCAAACCCATCTCATCACAGTCGGGAACTTGGCAAGGAGACCCGAAGAGACGATGATCAGCACGACATCATGTACGAGAACGGACTCCGGAGGCAGAGACGTTAGAGTGTGATGTAGATTAAATGAGAGAATATCAGAAAAAAACACCATTGAATGGTCGATGATGAATAAGAACGCGTGTGTGTGCCTATTTATGTACACGAAACCGGCCCCCAAGTCGCCGAGATTACTGACTGCGACTGGCTGGGCGGGGGATTTGTTTCTTCACGTTGTATAGCCGCCAATATAGCCGGCCCAGCGTGTCAGCGATGCATACCTGCACGATCATTCTTTCTCTCGGCAGTGCCGGGGGAGGAGTTGGAGCGGGCTGGCACATGGAGGGAGCAAATCGGGGATATTGTCGAGTGCCCTCCGGGCCGGTGTAGCGGTGCCTGTGCGCGAACAGGCCTACATGAAGCTGTTGGTGCACGACATTGGGGTGACATGCTTGGTTGACATGCCTGCCGGTCCCCTGCTCGACATAATCCGTACTTCGTAGGTAATCCGTACATTATCTTCTTACCTACTCGGACACAATCTTCAATGATACAACATTCGACAATTTTCTGTCGTGCCCACAACGTGGCGAATGAACAACCAAGGAACGGTTCCGCTTGTCATCCACCGCGAAGTGCCCCGTCCATGCGGCCGCACGTCTCCTCCGTCTCTCCATTCTCATCCCACGATGGATCAATGATCATGGAGCCCGGTGAGCTCGCTGCCGAGGTTTATAGGGGAATGCCATTAGTAATTGCCGAGATGGCATTGAGAATGGAGGCGGTGGCCTTCTGCCCCTTGACGGATCGGTGGTCGGTAGCATTCTCTCGCAGCGAAACAAGAGATTTGATTGCTTCGCGGGATGGACAGCCATGTCCACTACGGTAGCATCTCCTGGTCACCCAAGACTTTTCGTTATCCCCCTAGTCCATGCTAGCCTGCAATTTAGAAAGGAAGCTAGGGCGACGAGTCTTTGCACATGCGGACGACCTCCGCAGCTTAGGTAGGTACGAAGGGACGCGCTACTACCTACCATGGTAAGAAGGAGTATTTCGTACCTGCTGCTACGATGTACGTGCGGTATTCCGTCCGTCGTCAGGTCCGCAGTGGCAGGAGATAATGGATGGAGATAGGTACCAACTGTACCTGTCTCGAACCGACGTCGATAGACGAGCTCAAGCCCTGCCACTGGCAAGCCAAGCTCCCGGAAAAAGAAACTGGGCGATTATAAATACAGAGAGCGTAGCCTAGAAGAGCAAGACTCGAAGAACGAAGGATCTGGCTCCATGCGGACTGTATCCCGTGTTGCTGCAAACCTCGAGTCAAGCGAAAACGTCTGCTCCGTCCGAGTCCTGCTTGTTGACTGACTGCCGGTGAAGAGCGCTGGTGATGATTCTTGGCAGTTCAGGTTCCAAAATATCCCGCCCCACTCTGCCCTGCGCTTTGCCCTCGCAGCTCTAAACGAACGAACCCGCTCGGCCGCTTTAAAAGCCTGCCCGTTGATTGGCCCAGCCGGCGTAACCTGATTGGTAATAGTGCGGCGCCCTGATTGGCTGCTGATGACGCTTACTCACCGTGTTAGTTGCTGCTCCTGCTCCGATCCGTCGTGACGCCTCCGCCGCCAAGAAAGGTACGCTCGCTCCAAACCACACTTTCGAGCTCGCGATCGTCTTCTGGGAAACAACACAGAAGAGCCGTTTGTTTTGAGGAAAATTTTTGACCCGGCAAAGAGAGAGAAAAAAAAAATTCATGATGCCAGTCTCACCGAGCACATCATCGTGCGGCATATTGCCTGATGTTTTATGGAGTTCTCGCAAATTTTCTACGAAAAAAAAAAGATGAATATGGCTTGGTAGATATTTACTAACGAATTGGGGACTTACTTATCACAGAAGACCTCGATCTCCTGGGCTCTTTTCCCGGCTGCTATACCGTATTATTGACTCGTTCCTGAGACATTCCCGTCCTGCTTTCACTTGGCGGAAGGTACTTGCATAAATAAACTGCTCTCCCTCTTCGATATACCTATATATATCCTCGACCCGGAACCATCCTCCTTTGTCCTGTCCCCCTCTCATATCTCTGACGTTGAACAGCAGTACCACTGTCACCGTCTAATTATATCATTCTTATTATAATACACCAGACACCATGAAGAGGGAGATAGGACTCTCCCTTGCCGTAACGGCGGGACTTGTCTCTGCTGCTGGCTGCCCCTTTGCCAACCCTGGCAACCTCGTCGCCCGTGCTGTTGAGGCCTCTCAGAACCCCATTGCCGATGCCGTCGTCGATGACAGCCAGGGCTACCTGAGCAGTGATGTCGGTGGACAGTTCGCTGACCAGGACAGCTTGAGAGCTGGTGAGAGAGGTCCTACACTCCTCGAGGACTTTATCTTCCGACAGAAGATTACCCACTTCGACCACGAGCGTGTAAGTCATTTACACCAAACCCCCTTTCACTTACAAAAATATACAACATTATCACATTATGCTATCATGACCTTGTCTAATATGATATACAGGTCCCTGAACGTGCTGTCCACGCCCGTGGTGCCGGTGCCCACGGTACCTTCACCAGCTATGCTGACTGGAGCAACATCACCGCCGCCTCCTTCTTGGGCAAGGCCGGAAAGGAGACGCCCATGTTCGTCCGTTTCTCTACCGTTGCTGGTTCCCGTGGTAGTTCAGACACTGCCCGTGATGTCCACGGCTTCGCCACTCGTTTGTAAGTCATTAAACCTCTAAACTATTCATCTCACCCGACACTAACACACGGCTTAGCTACACTGACGAAGGAAACTTCGGTATGCAACTTGAATCTATGACATCCAATTCTATAAGACGTTATACTGACATTCTATTTTAAGACATTGTTGGAAACAACATCCCAGTGGTAAGTCTTTACTTCACCTTTCAACCGAGCCCCTTTATTACTGATCCACGCTAACGCTTGCAACAGTGTAAGTGAATTCAACGAAATGCAAAGCAATATTTTTTCAACGTGTCAAACATTGATGCTAATTTCGTCTCCTTTCTTCAACAGTCTTCATGTCAGTACTCCATGTCCAAGCCTCAACTACATCATTCACTGACTCTCAAACAGCCAAGATGCCATCCGTTTCCCCGACCTGATCCACGCCGTCAAGCCCAGCCCCGATAGCGAGATTCCCCAGGCTGCAACTGCTCACGACTCGGCATGGGACTTCTTTTCCCAGCAGCCCAGCACCATGCACACCCTCTTCTGGGCCATGGCTGGTTTCGGTATTCCTCGTAGTTTCCGTCACATGGTATGTCATGTCAACTCGGATTCCTTCTCAGTACCAACCAAGACTAACCGGATGCGTAGGATGGTTTCGGTATTCACACCTACCGCCTGGTCACCGACGACGGTGCCTCCAAGCTCGTCAAGTGGCACTGGAAGACCAAGCAGGGTCGCGCCAGCCTGTACTGGGAGGAAGCCCAAGCCCTGGGCGGCAAGAACCCCGACTTCCACCGCGGCGACCTCTTCGACGCCATTGCTGCCGGCAACTACCCCGAGTGGGAGCTCGCTGTCCAGATCATCGACGAGGACCAGGCTCTTGCTTTCGGCTTCGACGTCCTCGACCCTACCAAGATCATCCCTGAGGAGTTCGCGCCCCTCCAGAAGCTCGGTGTCATGCAGCTCCACACTAACCCCATGAACTACTTTGCTGAGACTGAGCAAGTCATGGTGAGTTGTCTTATTTCCCGTCTGATGTCTTATTCTTTGACCTAACATAAATTGCAGTTCCAACCTGGTCACCTTGTTCGCGGTATCGACTTCACCGAGGACCCTCTGCTGCAGGGCCGTATCTTCTCTTACCTCGACACCCAGATCAACCGCCACGGTGGTCCCAACTTCGAGCAGCTCCCCATCAACCGTCCCCTGTCCCCTATCCACAACAACAACCGTGACGGTGCCGGCCAGAACTTCATCCACCGCAACACTGCTGCTTGTAAGCTCTTACTCATGCCCCCTTTTATCAGACCCCAACTAACAAATCTCACCAAGACTCCCCCAACACCCTAAACAACGGTCTCCCCGCACAAGCCAACCAAACCCACGGCCGCGGCTTCTTCACCGCGCCCTCGCGCACCGTCACAGGCCCCCTGGTCCGCGGCCTCTCCTCCACCTTCAACGACCACTGGTCGCAGCCCCGCCTCTTCTACAACTCCCTGCAACCCGTGGAGCAGCAATTCCTAATCAACGCGATCCGCTTCGAAATGAGCAACATCAAATCGACCGTCGTCAAGACAAACGTGCTCACCCAACTCAACCGCATCAGCAACGACATCGCCGTCCGCGTCGCCCAAGCCCTCGGCATGCACGCCCCGGCTCCGGACGCGAAATACTACCACAACAACACGACGGCCGGTATCTCCATCACGAACGGCACGCTCCCCTCCATCGCGACGCTGCGCGTCGGTATTCTTGCTAGTGTTGCTACGAAGGCGTCGGCGGCTTCGATGGCGCAGGCGGCGCAGTTGAAGACGAAATTGGCCGCGAGTGGATTGACTGTTACGGTCGTGGCGGAACACCTTACCGCCGACGGCGTCGATAAGACGTATTCGGCAGCCGACGCGACGGATTTCGACGCTGTTGTTGTTATTGCTGCTGCTGATGCTGCGGGTATCTTTGATGTCTCGGCGAAGGGGTCTTCGCTGTACCCGCCTATGCGTCCCCTGCAGATTGCGAGTAGTGCGTTTGTCTTTGGGAAGCCGGTTGGATATTTTGGGGCGATGAAGACGAGTGCGGCGCTTGCTGCGGCGGGCTTTGGCGCTGAGAGTGATGAGGGTGTGCTTGTTGGTGATGATGTTGAGGGGATGGTGAGGTTTGTGGAGGAGGGACTTAAGGTGTTTAAGTTTACGGGAAGATTCCCGTTGGATAACTAGATTGGGAATGCATGGTTGTATTCTTGGTTGAAAAGGGGAGGATGGAGGGGGAGGTAATGTGAAAAGGGGTTTACCCTTGACGATTTAATGATGTACATAGTGTACGGATCACGGTCGATATGATCTGTGAGATACCTACCTTTTATTTTCTGTGATGGGTTACGACCTGTCTTTTTGAATGAAAAAAGTAAAATTTGAAATCATATTCAGGATATCTTAAAATCGGTTGTGAGAAGAACATCTGACTAGGTACTATCAAGAATCATTGCCGTGGTGATCATTGAGTCAAGTCATGGGAGCAAATGGGCAGTGCCACGATAGACACGTAAAAGATGATTTTATGTTACGAAAATTCTGGCTTTGCTGTATTTCTACGACACCTTGAGAACCATTAGACATTCACGGGGCGACGATTCAGGAACTGGTTTTACTTGAGAACTTGTCAATTAGCTAGCTACTGCTATGGTCCTCTCACACAGTTTCGTCTCTTATGTAGAGTGTCAAAGTACCTTCAGTCAACAATCGACAATGTACGTCCTCATGCTGATCGACTGATAGTCCTCAACGGTAAACTCGTCCTTAAGACATCAGATTCAGTACGAACAAGGTCAACATCACCATAACGAAAAATTCGCGAAATGCGTATGTAACATGCCCACGGCGCTCAATTCCGTGAATGGGATCTACATAACAGCAACATAGCTACAAACCGGCCAAACGGCATCGGTCCAGTATGATACCGTGATCAGTGATATCGAAACACCGCAGTTGTAGTAGCTTGTATAGGCCGCAAAACCAGCCGACTCTATATTCGGTGAGAAAATGCCCCAGTTAGCCAGACCGACCGCCTCGAAAAACGCCTCCCATGCCCACCAACGAGTCCGATGTACGTTGCAAAAGGCCGAGCTATTAATCATCCTCATCGCCCTCGGCATCCTCATCATCGTCCTCATCGTGATGGGCATGGGTGTCTTCATCATGGCCATTGGCGCCATCCTGCGTCTGCTGCTGCTCATCACCATCCTCCTCAAACTCGCTCGCGAAGGGATCCTTGTGGGGATCCGTCTGCCACTTATCCATAAGACTCTGAGTCTTCTCATCGAAATTATTGATGGTAACCGCGAGCCTATCGGGGATTCCCTCATTACTCTGCGCAGGCAGAGTGTTTCGATGAATGGTCTTGGAACGTTGAGGCTTCATTATCACCCTGTGAATAACAGGAGAGTAAAAGACGGCCTTCTGATCCGCGGTTGTATCGTTATTAAACGCGAGGAGCAGTTCTTCGTCGTACTTGGTGGTGTTGTCAAGCTCCACCTCGTCCTTGGTCTCGTACGTTCGGACAAATCGAAATTGGAAGCAGCCATTGCCGTCGCTGTTCTGACTTGTGTACAGAGAGTTGTCGTCGCGATCAAAGTTCGTGACGTCGAAACGCTGGGCAAAGTTCTCCGTCGCCTCGACCGTGTCGCTCAAGAAGTAGTTGTACGTCTGCGGGTTCGCGGGCCTGGGGTTGTTGGCAGGGTCCTTCTCGTGGGCCTGCTTAGCTACCTTATAAGCAGTTTCAGAGTCCTCGGGAAGGTTGCCTGGCTGGAATATACCACCCAACAAGCGCTTGTCATAGGTGTTCGACGCAGGAACCGGGTTGTTGGTGAACTTGATCGTGAAATAGCCTCCGTAGTCCGGGAACGCCTCAAGATCAGGGATCAAGGGGTAGCTATCGAGCAGCTTCAGGTTACGCTTCGTCGGGTGTCTGACACGGCTCTTATCCTTCAGACTGGCAACGGCAGCCGCAAAGCTCTGGTCGATCTTTCGCTTGACATATGCAGGAGTGCCCTTATCGGGCTCAGGCGATGCTCGCTTCAATGGCCGCTTCAGGGGAGCAGTGTTGATTACGCGTAGAGGGCCAGACTCTTGCTTGCTCTTGGTTGTGACAGACGAAATGTACTCCGTACGACGGAGGAAAGAAACTGCAGAATCTGCTGTCTTGGGCTTGCCAAGGGTCTGCAAGGGTCGCAAGAGTGCGCGATCCGCCGGATCGAGAGAATTGATGGAAGGCGTTTGAGAGGGCGCTTGGATAGCTAGTTGTCATGTCAATCAGCCACGTAGCCCGTGATGTGTGTGTGTGAATCTGCGACTTACAGCTCTCGTTGCCGTCGAATATACCTGGCATGCCCACCAGATCCAGAGGCATGCCAAGTTCGGCATCGGCCTCAATGTTCAGCGTCTGTTCTCGAGCCAGTCGAGATGCGAAGCCTGGTGCCGTGTATTGGCCACTAGCGAGACCGGTGTTGGGGATGTCGAGGAGCTTAGGAGGATGGGGCGGTGGCGGCAAGGCATTCGAGAATCGGATGCGTGCGATGTAGTCCTGATGGACGGGGCGATGCTCGCCTCCATTCCGCGAGGATGAAGCCATCACGGCAGGTCTCGGCGACGGTGTGAAGACAGCGCAGAAATGCGCGCGACGATTAGGTGGGACACTTGGTATATACCAATCGAGATGATATATGGTAATATCAACTGAAGATGATGTAGAATTGGTATGATGTTGTGTGTGGGAAGAGGGATGACAGATGGATTGAATGGATGGAAAAAGTTAGTAGGTAGGTGGATGTGACGAAGAGCTGGTCGGGTTGTTTGAAGCTTCGCGCGTCCACTGCAAATGCTCCATCAGCGAAACGGAAACGTTGAGGTACGTACCGCCGGGGGTACATTGTACCGGGTGCCTGATGTCGTACCGAATTGGTCACTGTCAAGAGGAATGTGTTTCTGTAGGCATCGACTTACAGGTATTCAATCGCTGGAGAACAGTGCTAAGAGGTACCTAAAGACAGATTAAATACAGGGGCCTATAGCATGTCAGAGGTACGCGCCAGGTACCCAACCCGACTTCTTACACGATGTGCTCACTCAGGACACATCCATCGTTCACCCTTTCCGACGATGAATTCACATGTCACTGCTAGAACCTCTCATGAGATGGGATGAATCTCTTTGTATGTGGTCAGACTTGAGCAGACTGTTCAGACTTTTTCGAATTAGTACTACTAAATAATCTATGCCCGTCCAACAAGGAGATCTCTATACCGAGCATCCTCTCCCGTACCGTTATCCCATCATTGAATCCTCAGGTCGTTCCTAGCAACGTCTCTGTTTCCGTAGCGAACAAGACGACACGAAGAAGCCCCTGCCACGTACACAATGCATTCATCATATTCCGTAAATTTGTACAGTTTGAAACTGCTGGTGCGTCAAATGCACGAGACTTCAATTCCCCTTCATCGTCCAGTCCAGTGCCTCTGGTAAGATTAGCCTGCGTGTGTAGGCCATCTGAACAATCAAAGATTCATGCCTCTGTAGGCGCCGCAATGCCAACGCCACGTTAAACCCACGGATCCCAATGTTTGAAGCCACGCTCTTACGAGGTGCTGCTCTTGCCGTACTTGGTCTTGCCAAAAGTGAAGGGAACGTATCGGTACTTGATCATGTGCTGGATTTGCTTGCGCACTGCGATTCAACGTCAGTAAACCTGTTCGCACACTGCACATATCGGGGAGTCGTCGTCTTACTAGTCAAGATGAACAGGATGAACCAGTACATAACCAGGACAGGCCAGAACACGGGGACGTCGAAGATCTCAAACCAACTGCAGACAAAGGCAATGGTGATGGCGCGAGTCGCCTCGTACCAGAACTTGAACTCGGGCAGCCGTCGAATAAATGGGCGAAACTCCTCGTCCTGTCTAGTAGGCAGGCTTCCAACAGATCCATCTTCCATTTCATTGTCGAGGAAATCGTTCGAGGGGTCGAACTTCGGCTGCAAGAACGCCAGGAAAAGATTCAGCAGGTAGATACCAAGCGCATAGGCCACTGCGTGTAAACCACTGTTAGAACTTCCAATTCTCTGCCGGATATGCGCCTGGAATGGCACTGGGAGGCCTCCTACCGATATACCAGCCTTGCGCGACAAACACTCGTACAAAGAAGATCGACAACGAAATAGCCGTCCAGATCCATCGGTAGAGAAGGTAGGGCGTTGAGCGATCCAGGAGCGTTTGGTATTGCTGTTCGAAGGTGTTAGTGCCCGTGCTGCTATTATTATACCAATCGCCTCTCAAACAGAGGAATACCCACCCTCTGGATCTTGGATGTCTGTGCTGTGACAGCCGCGAAAGGCGTCTGGTCGGCCTCAATACCCTCCATAGCGATCTAATTAATTGTGACGAGCGACGTAAGAAAAGGCCGTGTCCACAGATATCGGAATAACAACCGAATAGAATTGTTGTCGGATGCTGGGAGATTTTACGAATTCAGGTTCGTTGCTCCGTAGGCAAAAGTGATGGCGAATGAGCGTGGTGGTGGCCAGAGGGTCGAGCTGTCGTGAGAAGAAGAATAGAAGGAAAGAAGTCGAGCGTCGAAGCGGAAAGTCGATAATTAACCCCCTGTAGCGCGCGTAAGACTCCCCATAGAAGTTAAAAGAGTGCGATTTTAGGTGCTTCACTCCTTTTCGTAAGGGCCTTTGGATGGAAGAATGATTGACGGAGTTTGTAGCCAAGCAAGCAAGGATGAAGGTAAGAGATGCCTGCGCTAGCGTAGGTACGCCCGACAGCCACTCCACTTTCGATGTGGCCACGCATGGAATTCTATGCAGGTATCACGTTCCATGCAATTACAGGATATGTGTTTATGCGTATGGGATGTCGTTTAGCAGGAGAGTGCCGTCAATCGGGTCGCTATTCCATGTCCGGCATAGTGGATCTACATTCAACGGCTTGACGCGAGGACCGGGACGTCAAGCTCCATTGCCTCGGCCAGCGTCGGCATCTTCGTCATTGCGGGCAGTTCATGCTCGGAATACTAATCATTCCCACTTCATCGACAATAATCTGTACAAAGAAGGTAACTCTTCGTCACTGACGGTATCATTGATCTAAATAGATATACTTGTTCCCATCTTTCTTGATCAGAGATATATCTCACAATTTCTCCTCGTGTTCCTCCTTATTGTGTGACACTATCCCCTTCCTCCTCGCCATCATGAACCCGCTCAGAGCTATGAGGCCGTTGGCTTCCCGTCTTCAGCCATCAACACTTCCTAGAGTGGCACGGTCTTTCTCCTCTACACCGATCAGATCATATGAATACATTCTCATATCAAAGCCCAAACCCGGTGTTGCTCAAGGTAAGCAGGTTTTAATTCGGGGATGAAGCTGATTGTTGAATGAGTCCACACACAAACTGCGAATGATTCATAGATGTCAACTCACAAACAATGACCAGTGACATTGAACCGGCCCAAGGCGTACAATGCGCTCTGCACACCTCTCATCACAGAGCTCAACCAGTCCCTACGAGAGTTCAACTCGGCCGATGATGTGTCGGTCATTATCTTGACAGGATCCGAGAAGGCCTTTGCTGCCGGTGCCGACATCAAGGAGATGGCACCTCTCACATTCTCCGAGGCATACACAAAGAGCTTCATTGAGTCATGGTCAGACCTTGTCACTCAGGTCAAGAAGCCCATTCTGGCAGCTGTATCGGGCCATGCCCTTGGTGGTGGTTGTGAACTTGCCATGATGTGCGATATCCTGTACTGCACGGAGACCGCCAACTTCGGACAGCCCGAGATCAAGCTTGGCACCATCCCCGGCGCCGGAGGCAGTCAGCGGCTGACACGGGCCATCGGCAAGTCCAAGGCCATGGAGCTCATTCTCACCGGCAACTCGTTCACTGGTGCCGACGCCGAGAAGTGGGGTCTTGCTGCGAAGGCGTTCCCGACTTACGAGGCCCTGATGGAGGGAGTGATGAAGACGGCGGAGACCATTGCTGGATACTCCAAGGTTGCCATCATCGGAGCCAAGGAAGTTGTGAACAAGAGCCAGGATGTTGGTCTGCGCGATGGCGTCGAGTTTGAGCGGAGAGTTTTCCACGCCATCTTTGGCAGCCAGGACCAAAAGATTGGCATGAAGGCATTCGCTGAGAAGAAGAAGGCGGAGTGGACTCACCAATAGATGTCGGACATGTCTTTATTACAGCTTGTTGGGAGATAGCTTACTGCCCACGTTCCAACACGACGACATCGTGCATGTGGAGGCCATGACTTACATACACACCTGCATATTACCTGGTGATAACTTGAGCGTATGAAGAAGTCGTCTGCCCCTGATACAAGACTACTACTCCGTGTAAACAGCCTAATTCAAAATCTCTTAACTGAATAAGTATCCTCACGATGCCAAGATATCTAGAAAATTCTACGGAGTATATCTCGTATAGATATTATTACGGATCATGCTTCATGCTGGAGCAGGCCTGGTCGTTGTTCGGTTGGGGCAGTGCATGGCGGATCTTGGTGGACTCGGGATTCCGTCACACGACCCTTTGTACAGATACCTAACAGGTCATGAAGCCGGTGAGATCTGATCAACGTGCCTGGCTCGAAGACGGAAAGAACGGCGCGCATCTGCTTATATACCGGCACCTTTCTGTGAGTCAGCTTACATCGTTACTCTCACGTGTAGATTCGGTAGTTTGTTTACTTATCACAGAGTCGTCTTTTGCGCAAGATCGCAGATCTCTGTTTAATCCGTGTATCCAATGGATTTCTCACGTGTAATACATCGCACTCATTCGCTTTGATCATTGTGTGAATTCCAGACATAAACAAACTACCTAAGAGACATCAAAACCGTTCCTGACGCTTCCGATAAGCTGTGCGCCCACGCTGCACCCGCTTGCGACACCGCATTGCGAGAACCTGCTGATAATTGGCCGTTCGGTTTGGGGGCTTGGCCTTGGGCTTGTGACGATAGGTTCGCGTTAACGTGGTTCATTATAGGCACTCCACGCAACCGCTAAGCTGACCTGACTTGACTACCATTCCAGCCTAAAGAAAACACACACGGGATACAATTTATAAAGGATTCCAATCTTTGTAAGACCGCTCCGAAGTTTTTCGGTCCGGCTCGTCATCTTCCGTAAATTTTCCCAAGGGCAACAATGGCGACGAAGAAACCGGGCGTTGATCTGGAGAAAGAGCTGAACTGTTCGGTAAGTTGTATTCCGTACTAAACGCGCTTTTATCCGTCTGGATATCGTGCAAATCGTGCGAGACATAACGGTAATCCGTATAGCGGGGGGCATGATTGGGCCGATTCCCTCGAAAGCGGAAGTCGCAAGGTTCGCATTCGAGTCAGAAGCTGCGACCGACTACTAACCATGTCATCATCACTGCTCTAGATCTGCACGGAGCTTCTCTTCCAACCCTTGACTCTCCTCGACTGTCTACACTCGTTCTGCGGCTCCTGTCTGAAGGACTGGTTCGAGTGGCAGAAACACTCCGCCGAGAACTCCCCCACCCCGCCTGCGCCTGGTGCGACCATCTTCACCTGCCCATCATGTCGTGCGCCCGTCCGCGATACGCGTCGCAATGCCACCGTCACGAGTCTGCTGGACATATTTCTCGCCTCGAATCCGGATAAAGTCAAGCCGGAAGACGAACAGGAGGAACTGCGCCAGAAGTACAAGCCTGGAGACAATGTGCTGCCCCACGTCAACTTACCTGAGCGGTCGGCCGATGAGCGCCGGGCAGATCGGTTGGAACGGCAGATGATAGAACAGGCGCGTGAGATGAGCTTGCGCGATGCTGGTGTCGAGTCGTCGTCACGAAGACGTCACGCGCACAGTCGGTCAGAGGGAGGTAGTCGGACGAGGTCGGACCGGGATCACAGCCAAGGTCATCGAGACGCGCGATATCATATTCGAAGAGAGGACGAGCGCATGAACCGGCATAGCATGTCTTCACGGTTACATCCTCAGTCGCAAGTCACCGACGATCGACAACACCGTCGCAGCGAGTCGCGACATGGTTACGCTTCGCAACAACCTAGCCGTGATTCCTCGAGAGTCAGACAAGTCGAGCACCAAGCGTCTATACGGTCACTGATCACTTCATCGAATGGAGATGAAAGAGATATTGAACAAGAGATAGATGATCTGGCGCGTCAGATTCAGGAGGAGGGTCTGTTAGACGGTTTGGACCTTGATAACCTTGATCTCACCCAAAACGACGAGTTGAGTCGCAAGATTACTGAGGCATATCGGAGGCGGCAGAGAGAGCGATCACATGCCCATGCTGCAGCCAGGCTAAGAAGCAATTCCGAGAATCCTACGAGTCGTTCGCAGCCCGCATTGATTTTACAGAGACCGGCTGTTACAGACCACTTACATCCCAATAGACACAGGGCAAGTTCTATGCAAACCGGAAGTTCAGGTTTAAGGAACCAAGTAGTAGTGGAGGATCGAAGTCGCCGGCCTTCTACGTCTGCACGTCTTGAGGTGTACCCCGAAACGGAAAGGCGACGAAGAAGGTCATCTGGTGCCAGGAGTGCCACTGAACCCGTTCGACCGCGCACAGCTGATTCACGGCTAGCATCACATTCTCAAACAGACTTGCCTCTACGCTCTCACAGTTCCGACCCATCAAGTCGTGATCCTTCTGTTTCAAGGGGGCAGGAAGCAGTTATGCAAGTAGAAACATCTTCAGATCCTCCCTCATCTGGCGAACAATCTAGTGATGGTCCGAGAGACTTATCATTCAGCGGACGGGCTGCGGTGGCAGTACAACTACCTGAGAACCCTGTCCCTCCACCCCTATTCTCGGTCAACGATGAGTCTGGCGGCGATGAGACTCAAAGACAACGGAGACCAACTCTAGTGGCGCCGCAACCCCCCTTGCCAAGCCTCGGATTGATGCCTTCACCTGTCCACCGGACGCATAATCAACACTCACGAGCGCAGTATTACCAAGAACCCTCCATCACGTGTGTGCGTTGCCAGCGGTCGCATATCGAGTATGAGGTCCACTACAATTGCGCGCATTGTGCCGGTGGTCAATGGAACATCTGCCGACAATGTTACCGCGAAGGGAAGGGCTGCCAGAACTGGTACGGGTTTGGGTATGCCGCGATCAAGAAGTGGGAGAAGAAGCGCGCCGCCGTCGACTACCCCCTGGAAACACCGCATATGCTGAGCGCGAATCGATATCTTCCGCCTTATTCCATGCCTGGCGGAGCAGAAGGGCGCAAGACTCTCTCGACAGAAGACCCTGCGTTACGCCTTGAAAGTGGCTTGTTCTGCGTACGCTGCAGTGCTTGGTCGAACGAGTGTTACTGGAGATGCGATGTCTGCAATGATGGCGACTGGGGATTCTGCAATAGCTGTGTAAACCAGGGCTATGCCTGCACGCATCCTTTGCTTCCGTTAGCCCATATACCACCGCCCGCCTCTCCTTTGCCTATATCTCCTTTAGCTACGCCTACCTCGACGCCACCTGCGAGTCCAGGACTCAGACGACTGTCAGTTCATCGTCGGCCGCGGACAGCAACCCTTTCAAAGGGACCTAATGCTCTGGGTGCCGGTGATTACAGACCATTGACGTTCACGGTGCTGTGTGATATCTGCCAGAATCACATACCTCCACCTGATTTCAGATACCACTGCAACTCGTGTCCCAGTTCTGCTGTTCCGGAGTCACAGCCTGGAGATTACAATGTCTGTGCGCATTGTTATGAGGGCCTTGTCCAGGAGGGTAGCCTTTCTGAGGAAAATGGACCAGCGGGTTGGCGGCGATGTCCAAGTGGCCATCGCATGAACGTGATCGGCTACGTGGAGGGTAAAGCCGGACTGAAGCGCGTGGTAATGCAAGATATGGTTGGAGGCAATGGCTTGACTATTACAGCGCTTGAAGATGACCAGACATTGCAATGCTGGTACTGGCACGTCGGAGATACCAAAGTGCAGCGTCTTGCAACCGTCAACGTTGCCGAGTGCGCGCCCGAGCAAGAAGAAGATTTTCCCCCTAATGGTGGCATTGGTTTGCGAGGTAGTGCCATGTGGTCCTGGTATCCGGCGCCCGACGCAGACGACGAGTTAATGTTTCCTCGGGGCGCTGAACTGCGTGAGATTGAGGATGTGAATGGGGATTGGTGTTTTGGGTCGTATATGGGTGCGAGGGGGTTATTTCCTGCGCCGTATGTGAGGATCATGATGGCTTGATGAAGAATACGGAATGGGCTTTGTAGATATCCTTTGCTTTTACTTGTTTTCAGGGTGATGTGAGTTATTCGACTCATCCTACGATTTAGCTGAATATGATTATGAATTCATGAATTTTACTAATATGGGATTCCATTTATCACTCGTCGTGTCGTCATAAGGATTGTTGTTGTAAATACGGAATACGATAAGTAATCAACAAACAAGTAAATCCCGAACGGATGGATTGGATGGATATGCTCACGCACTGCTTCCCGGCAATGGTGTGATCGGCGAACCGGCGGCTCGGACGGGCGACTGCGCATGTGCGGCAGGCCCGGGAACTTTTCGGGAACCACCTGCTAAATATTCCGTAATCCAGCCCACCCATAGCTCCTCCCCAGCTATCCCACTAGTATAACTAAAGCTCCGACTCGCCTCACTTCTCCAGCTTACTTCATAAGTTCGCTGAGAACAGAAAACATAGAGAAGGGACACTAAGGAACAGAGAAGGAAAGAAAATGTTCCGTCACAGCGTCCGACGCCTCACGACGTCGGCCGTGCGCAGCGCTGCGGCTGCGGCTGCGCATGAGCCCAGCGCGTACACGCTTGCTGTCTCGAAGGCGCAGGGTTATGCGAATGGGTTGACGGGCGGTATGTTCACTCACTCACTCTCATCTCACTCCTCACCTCACTCTCACCTCTCACCTATCCCCTCTCTCATAATGAACCTCACTAACACCCCCAGCAATCGGCAACACGCCCCTCATCAAACTGCAAACCCTCTCCGCGCAAACCGGCTGCAACATCCTCGGCAAAGCCGAATTCATGAACCCAGGCGGCTCCGTAAAAGACCGCGCAGCCCTCTACGTCATCAAAGACGCCGAGGAGCGCGGACTCCTGAAGCCAGGCGGAACCGTGATCGAAGGCACAGCAGGAAACACGGGCATCGGACTCGCGCACGTGTGTCGCTCGCGCGGATACAAACTCGTCATCTACATGCCGAACACGCAATCGCAAGGTAAAATCGACCTATTGCGACTTTTGGGCGCGGAGGTGTATCCCGTCCCGGCCGTCGCGTTCGAGAACCCGCAGAACTACAACCATCAGGCGAAGCGCCATGCCGAGCGCTTGCAAGCCGAGACGGGGAATGCGGTCTGGACGAACCAGTTCGATAACACGGCGAATCGGCGCGCGCATATCGAGACTACGGGACCGGAGATCTGGGCGCAGACGGAGGGGAAGGTGGATGCGTTTACGTGTGCGACGGGTACGGCGGGCACGTTAGCGGGTACGACGCGGTTTTTGAAGGATGTTTCTGGTGGGAAAGTGAAGGCTTTTTTGGCGGATCCGCCGGGGTCCGTGTTGCATTCGTATATCCAGTCGGGGGGACAGTTGTCTGAGAGGAGTGGGGGGAGTATCACGGAGGGTATTGGTCAGGGACGTATTACGGATAATTTGGCGCCGGATTTGGCGCTGTTGGATGGGAGCTTGCATATTTCGGATGCGAAGAGTATCGAGATGGTGTATCGGTGCTTGGATGAGGAGGGACTGTATTTGGGTGCGAGCTCCGCGCTGAATGTTGTTGCGGCGAAGGAGGTCGCGGAGTTGATGGGACCTGGCCATACGGTTGTTACGATGCTTTGTGATGGTGCGTATAGATATGCGGACCGGTTGTTCTCGCGGAAGTGGCTTGAGAGCAAGAACTTGTTGGGTGCTATTCCGAAGCATCTGGAGAAGTACATTGTCTTGGCTTAAGGGGTAGACGCAAAAAGGAGAAAGATGGCAGTGAGATCTTCACGATACATATCCACACCGCACAGGAAGCGGATGTGCGCATTTACGCCATTAGACAGACAATATCGCAACGTTAGACCCTGCACAAGTCTGAAGATTGTTTAACAGATCGATCTCTCTTGTACAGATTGTATATACCGGTTATATTTCTAACACGTGCTCCCACTCTTTCATTCGAATAGGGGCTTGTATATTCAAATAGTCTAAATTTCTCCCACGCTCTCTACTCTACGCACCGTAAAACTGGTTGTAAATACGCACACCCCTAGCCTCCTCGTTCGTAACAGCCTGACGAGCCGTCTCGATCTCCGCCTTCAACAACGCATGGCGCGCCATAAGCTCCTCCGCAAGCGCAGGCTCAACAACCTTCGCAGCCGTCTCAAGACCGTGTAGCAAGGGCGTAGCAATCGCAAGTCTCTTGTTCGCCTCGCCGAGGTACTTCAGCTTCTTCTTGTTCGTGTACAGCGCGGCCGGCTGCATCTCCAATCCCTTGCCCTGAGGCCAGTACGCGACAACGCGCTTCGCGAGCTTCGTCACCTTCTTCACGACATCGGCATCGGCCTCGAAGCGCTCAGCAAGGATCGCACCGAGGTGCATGGGCGCAATGAGGACCATGGGGTCGCAGGTCAGGGCCAACTCGCCCTCGACAGTCTCGGCGGATCGCTTGGGCTGGTGCTCCTTGTCGTACAGCATCTCGACGACCATCTCGGACCAGCGCAGAGCCTGTTTCGTCTCGGCCTCGTCCCACTCGCTCTCCTGCGCCTTGAGCTGCAGGTAGAGCATGAGCTCGTTGACCTTCTCGCTCGAGTCGAGCTTGAAGAGCGTGCGGGAGGCGGCGCGCGCACAGTCGAGGATGCAGCTGACCTGGCCCTTTTCGCAGACGGCGCGCAGGATCATGACCTGCATGTCGGAGGTGATGCGGCGCTTGGCGTGGGCGAGGCCCTCGAGCAGGGGCTTGAGGTTCTTGTAGTCTTCGGGGTCCTGGAACTGCGAGACGACCTTCACGATGGTCTGTGACGTGTTGTGGACCTCCTTGTTCTGGTCGACGTAGCGGAACTTGATGACCTCCTCGTCGAGCTCCATGGTCGTCGGGTCGGACTGCAGTTGCTTCTCATACTTGAGCTTGTAGAGCCTCTTGCGCTGCTGCGTGGGGAGATACGAGGGCAGGATGAGCTTGTTGCGGATGGTGGAGAGGAGGGAGTCGAGCTCTTCGGAGGAGGACGGGTGGAACTGTGTAATTTGGGCTGAGAAGAAGATATTGTATTAGAATATCTGTATATATATCGAGAGGTCAGAGCGACGACGGTTCCTACCATTTCTCTGAGGCGTCGACGAGAAGCTCCGCTGCTGCACGGTAGCAACTCTTCTCACGGCCGCCTCGAATGCGCCATTACCGCTGGCGCACACAGCGCTTGTCACGGCTCTTCTAGACATTTTTCAATTTATCAATTGGACTTAACCACCCAGAGGTTCGTTCTGTCGGTCGGGTTGCGTGCGCTGTGTCCAGAATGGCCGTGGGGATCTCAGCAGCGATCGTCCATACGACCATAAAAATAGTGCAGGGTGTAAGTCGCAGTCTGGGACGGCATCGAGTTCGACGCGCTAACGGCTTAATGGACTGCTTTAACGATAAACGGCTAGCGTGCGATCGTTCTAGTGTGCTTTGTGCATAAATGCTCTCCATAGTGTCATAAATCCAGGTAGAGTACATAAAAGCATCGGTACTTCACACGTACCTCTAAATGTACCGACTGTACGTGATAGACGCATAACAGCTCTAGCACGCCACAACGTCGCTCCAGGCGACCAATGACCACTCACAAAAACATCTCCAGACTCCATCCCTGCAAGTCGAGATACCTTCAGAGTACCTTCCGAGTACATCGCAGCTCAGGTACAGCAACGACCAACTTTTCCTCGTCGATAATTGATAATGCCTACAAGTTCACTGCCCATCGTCTAAACCCGCCCTCCTCGATCTCCGTCCGAATCATCCCACGCCGACCCGGCCCATCACCACCTCCGCCCTCCGCACGCCATGCTCACCCAAACCACCGGGCGCCCGCTCGGCGCCTGGAAGAGCGTGCTACGGTGTGCTCGCCAGCAGCAGCAGCAGGCCTCGTCGCAGCGCAACATGGCGACAGCAACCGCGACCGTGACAGCAACCGCCACGAAGACGACCCGGCCAAAGAGCAAACAGTTCCCGCCCGTCCGCGCCCTCGCCGCGGACTCCGTCGCGCCTCTCCCTAAACCTCACATACGTATGTGGCCTCCTCCGTTTCTCTATCAGCCGGCATACCCTTCAAACCAATCGATAAATCATCCCTAACCATACCGTCCCAAACAAACAGACACCGTCAAAAAAGCCCGTCCCTTCCACCCCAAAATCGCCTTCGGCATCTACCCCCGCGTGCCCTCCGCCCGCGAAGCCGTGCCAGCCGCAATGGTCTCCTACCACGCGCAGCAAATCCAACGTCTAGATCCCAAGGGCCTCCGCACGCAACTCTTCTCCAAGTCGAACTCCGACTCCGTGAAGCCGGGCGACGTCCTGCAAGTGACGACAAAACGCGGCGAACCCTTCTCGGGCGTGTGCATCTCGATCCGCCGCGCGGGCGTCGACACGGCCATCTGTCTGCGCAACCACATGACCAAGGTCGGCGTCGAGATGTGGTACAAGATCTACAGCCCCAACATCGTCGGCATCGATATCGTCTGGCGTCGGCCCAAGCGCGCGCGCCGCGCCCGTCTTACGTACTTGCGTAAGCCGAAGCATGATATGGGGAGTGTTGATCATCTTGTTTCGGCTTGGCGTCGTACTAGGAACGTGTTCAAGTCGAAGGGTAAGGCGGCGGCTGGGGCGAAGGGGAAGAGTGCGTCTGTTGCGGGCGCGAAGGCTGCTAAGAAATAGAGGGTCTCTGGTACTTTGGAAAATTCTCTCGTGTAAGAGCTGGAGATGCCTTGATCTGCTGCCGATGAGCCGGTGGGAACGAGTGCGGTCAGTCTGCCAGTTGAGGTTTCCGTGTGAAGGGCTGAGGCTCGTTCATGAGGGGTCAGACATGTCTTTCATGGACGAGACTCTCTATCTCTAGCGATAGCCAACTTGACTGAAAAGTTGAGGGGTGAATTGGAAACCCGAAAAGGGGCTTGAAGCCTGCTTGAAAGATACTACCAACACAGCTCCCGGAATAGAATATCGTGTATGTACACATCATATCTGCAGACAATGTACTACTACAATCACATTTACAGCACCAGCAATGTATAACTCGGGTCAACTTGGCAGTCACCCTCTGTTGTCCTTGGAATATGTCCATACAGCTTTTTATCTCATCACTATATTAGGATCTGTAACGGCCTTCTACAATCTTCAGGGGCAAAATATATAAAATGGCTCGATGAGTAATGTATCCATAAGCAATCGTGATCTATCTATCTAATTGCGCGGGAAAAGAGAGAGAAGTCCACCCGTACAAACACCAGGCTAAAGACTCCTACCTCCCCAATGCATGAGAACAGGAAGACAACGAGAACCATCCCTTATCAGAATCTCACGCGGCGTGAGCCCCCTATGTACGTACGACGATGCATATACAACAAACCAGTCGTACTCGTATCTAATCCAACCCCCTCGACGTCGAAATTGCTTATCCCGTACTTCCAAGGTACCAATAGACCCGACTATCTCTCGGAGACTCATCTCGGTGCCGGTTCCGATGATGTTCATAGATCGCCATTTGCATCCAGAAACCCGGCCATTGCTCACGCGTGAACAACTTCATCCACGCTCGTCGGATCTTCATCCAGCACGTGACAGGGGCGTTGTTATCTGTCCCTGTACCCGATCCCGGACTCGTCTCTTGCGGCTCAGAAACTTGTAAATCACCGGGTTCAGGGGCCGTACAACTCATCACTCGGCAACCTCGCACGACCTTCCTCCACTACGAGGAAAAGACGTTATGAGATTCCGTCCTCTTACGCACGTTCTCCCTCGAGGCATAATCACGAGACCCGTGAGCCGTGGCGGAGGTAGCACTAGTTTGTCTTCTCAGACTATCCGGATCAGCAGACCCAGAGGCGCGCCGCGGTATGGAATCAGATCTGGGCATGGTATACGAGGGTCCGATATGCATGAGTTGTGTGATGAAGTTCGATCGGTCCTCTCCAATACTCCGCGACTGCTGCCGCTGAGCAGAAGGGAGAGAGACGACAGATTGACGATGTTGTTGTCTCATCTCAGCCTCCTCAGCCTCCTTGCGATTGAGATACTCGCTAGGCAAAAGCACAGCGCGGTCAAGTCCATAAGGCAGACCACGGTGCCGACCTCGAATCATCATGGCGGCAATGACAAGTTTGCCCAGGACCGAAAACTGGGCAACGAGGGATGCATTCGTGCCTTTATAGCCAAAACTCATTCCCACGGTGCCGTATGCGCTCACTATTTCGAAGAGGACCGCGAACATGGATATATCCCCCGTTCGGATTCGTTCCGCCTCCGTTATATTCAGCACGAAAAAGCCCAGGAAAACATACCACAAGTCGAACGACAGTTGGCGTCGCAGATGGTTCCCTAGATACGTAATGCTGGACTGCCGCTCGTCGTCGGCGTCGTACTCGCCGCTGGAAAATAGGCCCAGAGACTTTTCTTCGTATACGTTCGTCTTACGAATAGAGATGGCGACGGGGAAGATGGCAATGTACATCATGATCAAGTATGAAACTTGCACTGCTGGATGCAGATCCGCGACGTTGAGACAGGAGAAACCAGCGGTTCTGGTGGAGGTGGCCTGGAACCAGCCGTCTAGAACTCGTATATTCCATGGCAGTTTACCAACAACCTCAGAGTTGATCTTTTCCCAAAGGTTAGCGACGCCCATGACGAAGGTAATGCTTGCTGCGCGATACTCACTTCTAGAACGAGGAACAATATCAGATCGACAAAGTTGAAGGCAATGAGGGTGAAGAATAACCACCAGTTAGCATTAGAGGGAAAGAGCAGCGTGAAGCATCTTCGAGGATGATCGAGAAGAAACCGCAGTTCTTCCCAGAGACCCGAGCCCCGTGGCGCGAAGAGCGATGTTAACCAGACCATGAAACGCAGAGCAACAGGGAATCCAGTATTGCCCAGAATAATGAGGAACGACATGATGAGCAGCGGGAAGATGGCGTTTTGGAAAGAGATCATGCTGTCAGGGGTCAAGGTGTAACCGAGATCCATAAACGCGGCGTTTGCGGTCCAGAACCCCCACCACACGCGATTGACACCGTCGTTCTCAACGATCGAGCCGTAGTGGGGATTGTTGTGCACAATCCAGGGAACCATGGTGACGATACCGAACACACTGTAGCCCACAAAGTAAATAACCAGCATGAGGGCCAGAGTCTTCAGAGAACGGTACTCTATACCGCCCAATTCCTCTCTTTGCTCTTCGGTCAAGTCGACGAACTGTGAGTTGCGACCTATCGTGGGCTGCCAGCTCAGATACGGCATGGGATCCTCATCGTTGTTCTGCGTCAACACCGTTTTGATACGACGCAGCGGGCCGGGTAAAGTGTTCGATGTGTCGGTCCAACTGAATCTGTTAGCTCCCCGTCCCCGGAACCGAAGCCCTCCAAGCCCAGTCGATGGCTCCTCTAATTCCTCCTCTACTCCCTTGGAAGTAATAGGCTCATTCTTGTTGGGTCTCCGAGGTTCTGCAATGGAAATGGTTGGCAGTCGCTCTGCGTAAGATAAGCGTCGATGTCCCAGTTGCGGCGGCTCAAGACTGGATTCCCGCCTTCTGCGCAGAGCGTCAGGTCCTTCCTCAACGTCTTCGAATTCAACTGGCAGGGCGCCCATATCAGCATCTCGAGGTCCAGGGATTCGCAAAACGCTCCTATCGGCCCTCCGTTGTTTTTCTAAGATGGCAATATGGTCTGCATTTGCCCTTTTCGTTGGTAAGGGAATCGAGGGACCGTCATCGGCATAATCTGTCGCATCGCTCCTCGTCACGTTGCCAGTGAATTTGATGTGAGGCGCATCCGAATGTCCGGGACTCGACGGGCTAGTAGATAGTCCCGGGGCCGCTTCCCTGCCCCCGGGATACTCGTCCAACAACATGCCATCATTAGTCAGTCGTGCGGGTGTCCCTGAATCGCGTACGATATTGATATCTCTGGGATTTATGCCCCTCTCGACGTCTGGAACATCCGACTTGCCCTTTGAACGTGATTTATCAAGGGTCGACCGCCGCAAACGTGCCTCCTGAACGATGTGCTGGAATCGTTTCTCGAACCAGTGCAAGCGAAGGAAAACCACGGAAGAATGGATCGTAATCGGATTCGACAAAAGCGTCAGGAAGTATATGACGAGTTGCTGGAAGGTGTTGAGAAGGTTGAGATCTATAGGATTCAGACCAGCCTGGGTATTGGCACCCGTGGCGAAGACCAGGGCATCAACATAAGGCACCCTACCACGACCGGCGCCGTATATCAGGATCGAACCTATGATAGTCAAGCCCACG
Organism: Xylariaceae sp. X3-2; assembly: GCA_028637685.1. Taxonomy (NCBI): domain Eukaryota; kingdom Fungi; phylum Ascomycota; class Sordariomycetes; order Xylariales; family Xylariaceae; species Xylariaceae sp. X3-2. Next base: position 68,994 of record JAJFDI010000066.1, read on the forward strand.
ATCCAGAAATCTAGAACGCATTAGAAGAAACTCAGGTCTATTTTTAGACTGGTAAGGGGTTTCTCTCACAATGAAGCGTGATGAAATTGAAGTGAGGCTTTCTCGCGAGGAAAGATGGGCGAAGGGTCCTCCCCCATCTCCTGAGCCGCCCACCTACGTCCATGGCCGCAAGCAGAGATCAACCAGTCTGCGCCGATGAATGCTATGCGGAAAAAAGGAGAATATAGTAAGGTTGTGAAATAACTGTCAGCAGTCAAAGGCGTGGCAGACCTCGCGTTCAAGGTCCTCAACAGCAGAATGAGTCCAGCGCATTGTATGATAGGAATCTGCAAGCGAACAACAAGTCAGCAAACGTCATATGAGAATAATGCCGTTGACAAGTACTTGTTCAGCGCAACGAATGTCGCCTTCCCTGCGATTTGGTACTTTTACACCTAGTAAAGGGATATGGCCAGATGAAACTCAGGGTGCAAGTAGAAGTATAATAGGAGAGCGGAAGGATAACGCGACCATTAAAAAGGAGAGAAACACACGGCGAAGACAACAGAGAGGATTTATGAGGAAAAGAAAGTTGGAAATAGGAAGATCAGGCCATGCAATTATAGTCTTCGTTGAGCGCCGTCAACAGGCTTCGAGTGACCGATACCATAAAGGGTCTTGGATTAAGAAATCACGACAATAATAGAAGTTGGTCTCTTGACTTACGGGAGGCAATGGGATCGATGCTTAGCGTCGGTGGCGGACACACATCCACAACGCCCAATATCGTAGGATCCGTCGATCTATGCGGAGAGAAGAAGAGCGGCGTCTGCGTCTAGGATGGGAGACAAAGGATTCGTTAAGTAAATTAGAATATAGAGTCGAGAAGAATAGTATTGGAATTACAATGGGCAATTATAAGTCGGCATGCGACAAGAATGTTGATGCAGAATCGTACGGAATAGTAGAAACGGACTTGTATGTAGAAGTACGCGGTTGGAAGAAAAAAAAAATCAAGGAGAAGAGAAAGAAGGCAAGATGTCTGACGTACAGCACATGATAGGGAGTGAAGGACTGACTAAAAGCGCGACCGAGGAGCAAGACGAGGGAAAGAGGTCGGCAAGAAAGGGCCAAGGAGTGTCTGTTTGATGCCAAGAGCCGCCGCGACTGCTATGATACACCCCTAGGAGCGTCGGCGTGTACGGAGTATGTATGGATGGATTTCCAGCTTCTGGGTTATGTATGTACAGGTAGAAGCTCGAGTTGCAGCTGCAACAGAAAATTGCATGTGGATGACGATCGAAGCCTTCGATGGTATAAATGGAATAGGTAGAATAAATGGAATGGAATGAATGGAAGCGGCCTCAAATGCTGCACAGTACATGCCTGAGGTAACGACCGGTAGCAGTTACACTGCCTATTCCGTCAACCGTACAGCGTCGACATGGACATGGACATGCCACCCATGCTGTCATACACGCCTTCCCTCCCTCCCGCCATCCTCGCGTCGACAGCGCAGTCCCTGCAACTTGCCTGACAGACTTGCCTGTGGCGCCTGTGTAATCCGTACAGAGTTCCCCTACAGTGCTTGAAGTGGGCCCCAAACCGTCAGGTCGTGCATCGAGATACAAAAACGGGTCGATGAACGATGCTCCGCGGGGATCTCGGCCTAAGGTACCCAGCCTAAGCACCTGCTAAAAACGCTCATTACGCCCACAAAAATCAGGTGGATTCCCTCGCTCTAAACCTTAGCATTTTTGACTTTTACGCCGACCGGCCCCGAAGAACGCGCTACGTACCATCTCCGTACAGGCAGCTGGGCCTTCTAAAGTTCTAGGCGGGTTACTGAGCCTGCAGTGCAGTAGGTTTAGGAGATACCGGAGCGGTCGAGAGCTGGCTGAACAGGTGATGTCGGACACTCCATCCTCTGTACCATGATCCTCCCATCCGTCGCATCAGCAAATACCGACAACACCTACCTAACCCATGTATGTAACGACTTTGCAGACTCGTCTAATCCAGTCGGTAGCCTATCGGAGAGATCCTCTCTCCTTCGCACCGGGCGTGAAAAGCACAAAACAGAGAATGGAAGGTACCCTCTACATTGCAACGTCCCCTTCGCCGTACTGTGCATCATGCAAGTGTCCCAAATCGACCCACATCGGCCCACGACCGGACTCCACCTTTTTCCTCGCGGAACGGCACGCTAACGCAGCAAGGCCTGGTCACCTGTGGACTCGGGGGGCCTATCACAGCCAAAAACAAGTTCATTATCATCTCTATTTCTTCAATCCAAACCTCCCATAAAGAAATTCGCTCGTTACAGAATATCAATCTGTCGAACGACGGTCGATTATGCATGTCTACCGTCGTATTCTGGCAAGGTATTCAGCTCCTGACCCTTTCCTTCTTCGCGCAATTTAGAATCTTACATGCGTCTCGACACTGCTACGTTATCATCTGCGTTTAGCGCGCTACCACATCAACCCTGGAGGGAGTGTACCTACAACCAATGTGAGAGCTTCCTTCCTTTCTCGTCCCTCCGTTGGCGGTGGCAATGCAAGGGGGGGACCCCGAAGTTCGAACGAACTACCGGTTGTATTACCTAATTTTCCTTTCCTTTCCTTACCTTCCTTCCCGTATGCGCAAAGTGCCGAGTGAGACACCACCATTCCTGCTTCTCGGGACTCGTAGCGGAAGATGCCACGACTATTTCGGACATATCGCAACGACACAGTTTACCTTCACTCCTACAAATATCGTAGAACACTGATATCGTCACTCGACTAACTTACACCCGATGTAGTAATCCGAGGTTGTCTCGGTACTCGGTAGATACTCCTTAGTGCTTATTCCGTATAAGTTCAGCAAATCCCAATATTAAACCATTTGAAATTCTTCATACGAAGTGCAGCGTCATATTAATGATCCTCTATTATACCCTGCGTCGCAGAACCTCATGTGCTGTTTCCCTCTTGGCGATTTCTATAGGGCCGAGAACGAAAGCTGGGCGTGTCCAGCTGCGCATGTCCGCGCTGTCCTTTGATAGGTACGCCGAGAATGTCAGCTGCCAACTGCCTACCCGCACCATCTACTGATCGACGGGATACAACATGATCGTGATAACGTCATTCTGCCATGACAAGCCTCTTCTTATTCCTTTCCACCTGCTGTCTCCCGACTAAAATCTCTCATCTGACAGTCAAGCCTGGCTGAATGGAATATGACGCATTGGAAAAGTCTTATCTACCTATTACCCTGCGCTCTTTAGGATAATACATCAGGCCATGTCATGCATCAGGTTGATTTCGGCCAAGCAAGTATTCCCATCCATTACGCCCTTCTCTCAACCCCGATGCTGAAAAATAATCCCGCTCACCTATTACGCGCTGTTATTCCTGCTTGCATAGTATTGACCCCCGAATCGCCATATGTCTGTGCATCCTTAACAGATCATCGCTGCTCCCTGAGCCTCTGCTTCTCTCTAGCCATCTTCTTGAAGAATACATTCTGTTCAGGCTTCTTCTTGAGCGTCTTGTTCATACTCTTCTGTTGCTCAATGTACGCCATATCCTGGCCACCGCTGAGCTCGCCCAGCGTGCCAGCTGTCCGTCTCACCCCCCTTCTCTTCTTCGATGCCGTATAGAAGAGGTCATCCGTATCTTCCGCTAGCTCGCCCTTCTTCTCTGCCGAGTCTATGACGAGCTTTTGGAGCAGCTCGCGACGCTCCCGTGCTGAGTTGTACACTAATCCCTCCATCTGATCCATTCCCGCCAACTGTGTTATCACCTTGAACGAATAGCCTTGGTCGACCAGGAACGCCTGTCTTTTCGTGGAGTAATACATCTCCGCCGTGTCTTTCGATACGAGTGAGTAGAAGAACGCATTGAATCCCTCGTCCGATCTTCGCTTGGCCCGGAGAATGCGACCAAGTCGTTGCGCCTCCTGACGTCGAGATCCGTAATGTGAAGAGATCTGGATCAAACATGTCGCCTCAGGTAAGTCCAGAGATGTATCACCGATCTTGGACAAGAACACCGTCCTGATATCGGGATTGAACATGAAGTTGTCCAAGATCCTCATCCGTTCGCTGTTGGGCGTAGCACCGCAGATGTACGACTTCTGAAGGGCTAAAGCTACGTTCTGTAGCGCGTAGACGTTGTCCGAGAAGACGATAATCTTGTCTCCACGTTTCTCGTGATAATCGATGAGGAACTGGCACGCTTGTATTTTGCGTGGATTCATCACGTAGAGGTTTGCTTTGAGACTGCGGTCTTGCGTTCGCAGGTATTCGTCGTAAAACTCCGTCGTCATAGGACACCACACCTCCGCACATTGGACCTTCGCAATGTGGCCCTGTTCGGAAAGCTCCATCCAGTTCGCTTCGAAGAGTTTGGGGCCAATGAGGAAGTTGAGATCCTGGATCTTGTCATCTTCTCGCAGCAATGTCGCCGTCAACCCCAACTTCGAGTGACTCTTGATAGAGTGCGACACCTTTCGGAAAATCTGGGCTGGAACAACGTGAACTTCGTCTAAGAGCATGAGGCCCCATTCTCGTCCCGTTATAAAGTCCATGATACGTTGCGAGTCGTACGCTCGCTTTCCGGATTGAGTGACCATCGGATACGTGGTAACGATAATACCAGTGTTTCCAGGAAACTTCTCCTTGCTGTCAGCCGTGAAGACGGTGATATCTCTTGCATTAATGTTGGACCATTTGAGGAATTCTTGACGCCACTGATGTGCCGACATAGTGCTCGTGCAAAGTACGATGCAACCTTTCTTGATAGTGCATGCGGCCGTGATACCGACTAGGGTTTTGCCAGCACCACAAGGTAAGACGATAATGCCACTTTTGGCCCGCCCGTTACCAAACATCTTGCTCAGACTTTTCTCTTGATAGCTTCTGATCTGGGTGGCGGGCCGAAGGTCAATCTCTAGATTCGCGTTTAGAACATCATTGCGGAAGTCATATTCTTCAAGCATGGGGAACTTGATGTCGAGACAACGTTTCTGCACCTTTTCTACGCTTGTATCCGGGATCTCAAATGCGTGGACTGCATCCTGGTTATCGTCGTCATCATCTACTCGTAGTGCGTCATAAGCGTCTTTTTTCTCATCCTTTTGCGCCTCATCCGACTGTTGATTCTCTGCTTGCGGCAACTGGGCTTGTTGAACACCGGCCGCGTTTGATGTACCGGGAATGACAAGGCCGCCCATAGATGGAGCACTGGTGACTGTCTCCGTACCCTGAACTCTGCATGGGCCTATTATAGGGTCCTTCAAAAGTTTCTGTAGCACCTCGGGATCATTGCTTTCAACAAAATACTTGGTATCTTTGATGACAAGTTTCACCTTGCCATAACTCGAAGCACAGCTTTGGATGAAGCTGATGATAGACTGAGGTAATGGTGTCTTCGAGAAGCGGTCAAGAGTGTTGACAACGTCTTGAGGCAGTAGACCAACCGAGACTGCGGCGTAGAGACTGTGTGGCGTCAAAACATACTCATGCAAGAAGGTCGGGCGAGACACGGGCTCGGCAATGGTGATCAGGAAATCCTTAGCCTGCTCAGCAAGCGGGTTGAAGTTCTCCAGAACAACACGGCCTCGCTGTGGGTCGACCCAGATGGGGCGATGCTTGTAGTCAGGCTTCAGAGGGAGATAGGAGAAGTCACGTTTGCCATTGTCACCAAAGTATCGAGAGGCGCTGTCAATAGGGCCGCGCTTGGTTTTGTCCTGATGCGCGGCAAGCGAGAATCGGTCAACGGCTTTCTGAATGTCCTCCTCGTCTTCGGCTACATCCAGTGGAGAGCCCGGATCATCGTCGGTATCGATGTCGCGGGGCGTCGATGCACCGGGCGTCGAGGCGGCAGAAGCCCTAGTGGACTTCGCGGCGCCGACGACGTCTTTCACGGCTACCTGTTAGTACCATCCTGCCAGGTTCACATAGCGCCCCGTCTACTCACTGGCAAGAGCCTTTCTTTTAGGCGCCATTCCGGCAAGCGAACGATTGAGGATGCAACAGTAAAGATGAAGGGTTGTCAAGGCTCGGAGGATTAGGTAGTGGTAGACGATGAAAGAAGGCGTAGGTTGGAAGTGGCAGAGTTTACCTAAGGCAGAAGACTGCCTGTGAAGTCAACCTTGGTAATGATGAATGGAAGGTGTCACTGAGGCGTAGGCAGGTTCGGTCGGTAGGTTGGGAGGTACGAGTACCGATGGGGAATGCGGAACAGCTGGCTTGGTGCGCTAAAATCGGCCTAGTGGCAACCTAAAATCCGTTATGGACGGAGACTTTAGGCAGGTACGAAGTAGGTATTTTCACGTGGTACTTTCCAATATACGGAATAAATGATGCGTAATCCGTCAATAACTTCCAGGTAATAACTTCTGAACGGAATACGACCATTACAAATTACCAGTCCGGATTACCGTAGGTATGAATTACGGGTCGTAAGAGCTGCTATCAAAATGCGTTTGTTAGTTATTGTTGTGGTTGATGGGCAGTGATAACGGCCCGGCAGGCTTGTATTTCGTACATTAGGTACTCGTATTCCATGAGATCTTCTGTAGCTGACGGGGCTGTCAGGTGCGGCCCTGCTGTAGGTACCTACGCAAATCGTGCCTTCCGAGATGTCGGGCTTTTGCATCTCAGGGCTCATCGTACCTACCGATTTTAGCTGCTGGGTCCAGGACCGGCGAGATGCACCCCTCATCAGCGTACTCGTATGGATCAGACCTGCCCTTCCATTCTTCTGTGCTCGGCACATGCAGGTAGGTGCCTTAGGTACATAGCGCTGTAGATACCTAGCTCTGACGTCATAATAGACAAGGCTGGCTATCTATACGGTGTCTGATTGGCTATCTTTAGGCCCTCTGCTTGAGGGACCCACTCGCAAACCTCTTCGCTTGGTTACAGAACCGCAAACAAAACTTATTTGCAGCTCGGAGGGGCTAAAATTGTGATACGGACAGGTACCGAGACGGGGTGCAGCTACGGAGCATTCAGTGGGAATTCTACGGAACATAGAAGACCTTGTGGGTGCGTCGTGCTCGGCCTCGTGCCATAGTTTTGACCTTTGCCAGACCGGTGACTTTGCCTAACAGAATATCTCAGCCTACGTCTCTCTACTACCTTTTCTGCCTCATACCGATTTCAATCCTTCCGCTAATTTTCATCACCATTTCACAAATCGCAATCTCTGCGACTTAGCAAGCTTTGTGACATTTGCGATCTACGCAAACTTCCCTTCATCATCACCTCGCGAGTCTTACTTAACCTCACTTTGACCTATTCCTCCCTCAGCATCTTTCTCTTCTTACCTAGAATCCTGAAGATCGATCCATTTTGTCGGTAGGTAGTAACTCAGCTTATTCTCGACTTGTCTGGTGATGTTGTTCACTCACATCATCATTCTATCTTTTTCTGTCACTCTTCATCATAATCAATCCCAGTATCCGTACTGATTATCAAGACAGGATTGATCGCGTCCTCACCTTACAACCATGGCGTCCCATACAGCCATGGCGCAGGGTAGCAATCCCGAGATGAGAAACGCGCTCGAGCGCAAGGTGGGAATTATATATTTCGCATCTAACAAGCCCATGGGCTGGTCCGGTCAAACGCGAACTCGGTAAGTCTCGTCTGTCCGCGTTGCCAACAGCAGCAGCCTCTTTGTCGCCGTCATCATCTTTTGCTTCTGCTTCTTCGCTTGAAAGTGTATAACTGACTTCTATTAGATACACGGATTTCCAGGTGAACGAGCTCACCAAGGATGGAGACGTCGTTCATCTGAAGGATTACGCCAAGAGTGCGCAAGAACTCGGGATGGGCCAGAAGAACACCGTGAAGCCTCCCCAAGTTGACCAATCTCCACAAGTTGAGAAACCCGACAGTGTCGCAACTGAAGAGAACCAAGCCTCTAAGACTCAAGATCCACCTCTCATTAAAGACGTGGCCGAGTCAGACAGGGATCTCTTAGCCGAATTGGTTGGTGAAGAGCAGGCAAAGCAGCTCATTGAGTTCTATGCGAAGATCCAACAGGATCCTAAAGCATCGCCGAAAGCCCATGGCGAGGTTGATATACCTTCGCGTGCAGACAAGTCGTGGCGATCACGCCTTCATATGGTAAGAAGATTTTCTTCAATTCCCGGTTCACACGGCTGATGTACGGGAAAAGGAAATTCGACGCATATTCGACAGTAAAATCGAGAGCTCCACTGCCAGTGATGATTGTATCAAAGCAACAGCTGCTCGTGGTGCCAATAATAACCGAGGCAACCGAGCTCAAAATGCCGGCCCTCGCAACAACAACCGTCGGAATCCTGGCCCGGCTGCTAAGGCGCCATACCTCCATTTCTCCCTATACAAAGAGAATAAGGATACTATGGATGCTTTGAACCACATGGCGAGGATCCTTCGGATGCATCCGAAGGCCTTCGGAGCGGCAGGCACCAAGGACCGCCGAGCCGTCACGGTCCAACGAATTAGCGTCAAAGATCGCACACCGGAGTCACTCGTTTCCATCAATCAACGCATCAATCAGGTGAAGATTGGTGACTTCAAGTACGAGCAGCAGCCAATCAAGCTTAATGACCATGACGGTAATGAGTTTGTGATCGTTTTGAAGAACTGTGTCTTCACCGGTGCCGATGGGCTCGCCATGGAAGACAAGCTGAAGGCGGCCAAGTCTATTGTGGATGAGGCAATGGAAAAACTTGCCCAGAATGGCTTTATCAACTACTACGGAACCCAGAGATTCGGTACGCACCGAATCGGAACTCACGAGATTGGTATGAAGATTTTGAAGGGCGACTTTGCCGGCGCAGTGCATGCGCTTCTTGCTTACGACCCGGAGCTTGTCGAACGTGCTCAAAGCCAATCCGGCAATACCGAGTCCGTGAATCAGGAGGATAGCAAGCGTGCTCAAGCTTGTGAGGCGTTCCTGGAGAGGGCAGATGCCAAATCGGCATTGTCTCATCTCCCGCCAAGGTGCCATGTTGAGAAGACGTTGATCCAGCACCTTGATCGCAATGCAGGCGATTTCGTGGGTGCCCTTACGTCTATCAATCGTTCCATGCGAACGATGTATGGTCATGCCTACCAGTCATTCGTTTGGAACTTCGTTGCCAGCAGACGGATGGAACGCTTTGGATCTATGGTTATCAAGGGCGATATAGTGCTCGCCAAACCCGAGTCTGAAGCTTCTTCCGGTTCTGACAGCGTACGAGAGGAAGAAGCGGTGGCGGCTTGGGTTGATGACCTGAGCCCTGCCAATTTCGGCTTAGTCGCCCATGCGGTCACTGAGGAAGAAATACAGGATGGTAAATACTCCATCTACGATGTTGTCTTGCCATCCCCAGGTTGGGATGTCATGTACCCCCAGAACGAAATTGGGGAGTACTACAAGGAATTCATGGGTTGTCCCGAAAATGGAGGTCTGGACCCTCACAACATGGCTCGGAGACAACGAGACTTCAGTCTCCCTGGCTCATACCGCAAGCTAATGGGCAAGCCTAAGGGGGTACCAACGGCATCTGTTCAGGCGTATTCGCACGACCATGATCAGCTCGTGCCCACCGACTTGGACCTCATTCACGCTAAACGAGATGAGAAAGTCAAGAAAGTTGAAGAGCAAGCGGCTTGCACTGAGAAGTGGGAGCAGAACATTGCTCAGAATTTCCAGGCATTTGTTGCTCAGAAATTCGCAAAGCAAAACAAAGAGGCTACCAACACAGAGGTCCAGACATTAACAGATGCTATGGATCGAGCCGAGCCTGCCGACCGCGATGCATGGGTTAAGACCACAGTCGACGGCAACAGTAACAAGCGTATCAAGCTTGTTAGGGATGCCGCTGATGTTGGAGGTGACACTGCTAGCAACGCAGGCAACGCAGTTCAAAGTGACTGGGCGGCATTTGCGTCGGAAACAGCTCGTGACCAAGCTGAGCCGCGGCCAACGGTCATTAAGGACACCTGGATCCAGACCGCGGTGGATGATGACAATCAGCGTGTCATAGTGAGCGAACACAGCAGGACAATCGAGGTGCCGATGGTGGATGCCAGTCTCGATGCAAAGCCAACTTCTCCGAAGCCCAGCTCGTCTAACGAGCCGGAGGGACAAGTTGCCATGGAGACCGACGAGGCCGAAGATGCGCAGGCTGCAAGCCCTCAGAAGCTTGCAGTCATCCTGCGATTTGCTCTGGACACCAGCCAGTACGCGACCGTGGTCCTTCGAGAGATCCAGGGTGACTACCAATGTCGCCAGGAAGCCGATGAGCTTACCGCGGCCTGACCTCTGAAGCTCTAGATAGGAGAGAACGCTGGTGATGAGTGAGTTTTCACGGGGTACTCACGGGGTTAACGGGCTGACATGTGGCTGGCGTCAAGAGTTTCGGTTACACAGCGACGGAGTTGATAGATCAAGGACAGTAAAAGTGTGAGCCGGAGTTCGGCTTTCGTGCAAGATACCCTACTGCGAAGAGTGCTGCGTAGCTATAGAAAGGGAGACATCTGACCTTCAGCTGGACGCGCAACATTCCGTATTCCGTACAGAAAAACGGTGTTTGAAACCGAACGATTGTGACTGGCCGTGTCCATATCCACCGTATTGTATGAGGTCATGTGCCTGCCAGACACCGACGCGTGGCTTCAGAGGCGACCTCCCTCCTGACGTCTCTGAAGTCAAAGCGATGTGGCGCCTGCCGTTAGATTCCATGCTTGGTAAGACTTTGAGTTCTAGTCGGTCACACGTGGAGGCGCGTAATTGCCTTTGTTCACGATAGAGAAGGAAAGTCCTGAGAAAGCTTATCAGCCTTTGTCCCGGCTGCTCTTTCTTGTGTCTTTCGGTGTTCTTTTTATAGCGCGAGAGCGAGAAAACGAAGAGAAAAAGAGAAAGGGGCGCAATCTTATCAATCGTCAAATGATGCCAATTCCAGATTCAACTCACCAAGTTCGTACTGTGACTCTCAAGGACCGTATCCTCCCTATAAGACCTGAGATCCGTTAAAACATGCCTTACCCTCTCTGCCTAGAATATGTGCTTCTCAACTATGTATGTTGATCGCATGCTTCACGTCACTATCGCGACGACGAGACGAACAAAACGAGACAATAGACGGACCAGCTGCACAGGATGAGCGTGTTGGAGAGATTCGCTCGGCACAATAGCCTTCGGGCCCGCCAGCGCAGATCACAAACTAAGCTGAAATCGGTGCGTCTCAGCGACGATGGCCATGGCCATTCGCTTTTTAGCCGGCAGCGGGACATTATGAATCAAGTAAGCTTATATCATCTCCCTTCACCGCCGCCCCGTCGCCCCGTATGGGCTGCCTGCGTAGTGCGGTGGGAGTAGTGTAGTGCGCGAGCGGAAGCCGGCGGAAGCGACGCGACCTACTTTAATTCCATCTGCATCTCTACGGATTAATTTCTGTTTATTATTTTCATTATTATCATTTTTTTTTCTTTTTCTATTTGCAATTGGCTTTGCTGATTTGTTGATTTGTTATTCTGTTCTATTCGCTCACCCCCTCGCCAGATCCTAAGCCCGACGATTAAACACTTTAATCTCGATGGTGGTAGTGGACTGTCCTTCAGTCGACGATCCCCATCGCCTAGAGGTGCGCAATCACGAGCCAGCCAACCTGTTCATAACACGAACGAGGCCTAGTGCGAAGGAAGCTCGCATGCTTAGTTCATACATCATGATAATAGATCCATCCTCCGATTCCGTCATTTCAGCAGACCCCGACCCGGACTGGGATCACTTCACCCTGCTGGACTTATCCGACGCTGTGCGCGCCGGCCTAAGGAACAACAACATCATCAGCGCCAGCGCCGAGCTCGGCAACTTCCTCGAGGTCGCCCTGAAGGATGAGGAGCGCCGCTATCCGAGTCTCGATTACGAGACCATCGAGTATGCGCGCCTCGACAAGCTGCTGGCCGAGCTCATCCAGTACGCCGACAGGCTGAAGACGGCCGACCTGACGCCCGAGTTCCTGCTGCGTCTGCGCGTCGATGTCTCCCATGCTAAGAAGCTGCGCCGGCTTTGGCGCCGCAGGTTCCGCGAGCAGCTGTTCATGATGGACCAGTATCGCTGCTCGGTCCTCGTCCAGGGTGGACGCCTCAAGGATGTTTCGTTCAATAGCTCGCTCGATTATGATTTGGGCAAGTGGCAGACGAAGAAGTTGACGGGGCCGGTGTCTGAGGTTGAGGCGAACTTGGAATTCGAGCCTGGACAGTGAGTACAGCAACATTTTCAGCTTTGATTGAGTCGTGACGTGTCTGACGAGTTTGGGCATAGTTGGTGGCTCAACATCACGTGCGCCGAGCGTGACGGCATCGTCAACAATTCATTGGAGAGGCCGACGAAAGGATGTTACGGTGTCACAACGCTGCCGCTCCTCACGGGCTCCGAAGAGGTGATTTGCCAGAACGAGGTCAAATACGTGCGCGAGGGACGGTCCTCCGACATGCACATTTCCCTGATCTCGCAGGTTGGACGGAAAATCCGTATCCTGCGCGGTTACAGATTAAAGAGTATCTTTGCACCCGAAGCCGGGTTGAGATATGATGGACTGTATGTGACCATCCATGACTCGGAACCCCTAACGCACTTTACTAAACATATATTATATAGATACATCATACGACGCTACGGCTGTAAACACGACAACGGCTCCAGCATCTACCGGCTCGAGTTAACACTCGAACGCGCCCCGGATCAACTTCCCTGGGAGGAGATCCGCAAGGTGCCGAAGCCGTCACATCTGGATGACTGGGCCCTCTATGAGAAATTGGAGGGCGATAAGGTCAAATTGGTCGAGGGCGATGCGAAGTACCTGGAATGGAAACTCAATCGACAGAAGGAGAAACGGGAACGCGAGGAATGGCAGCGCGCGAAGTTGTTTCGAGCGTCTTTCTAACCACATCTTTATCACCGACTGGAGCAACGGCACAGACGAACGACCGACCGGCAACCTACATACCTAATTCCTTCTTCTCTTCTTCAGACTGTAATATTACCACCTAAAATTTTTAATCAAGCATGATAACCCGGTCAAGCATCGAGGATACAACCGAGCTCACGCATGCGTGACGTGAGATTTCTTTCACACACATCTGAGTCAGCGTCGATATATCAACAGGCATACAAACGCGAATGTAACACTACCTCCAATGTAATACTATAATTCTTTCTCTTTGTCGCATTCATGGTATCATAGAACAACTCTCATACATACATAGAATATCATTATTCCCACCCCTCCTTTTCGTAACCCTGTCCTTCATTATTCCTTCATTAAAATAGCTCTACTCCTGTTGCAACAAGGCCTGTAGAATCGCCTTGACGAAGTCGGAGACCGTAGCGACGAGCTGTGTCATACATAGTCAGTAACATATCACAAACAATTAGAAAGAGAGGAAAGACTTACCGGCGTAGCATCCCCAATCAACTCCGCCGTCTCCTCGACAAACTCAGGAGACAGCAACATCTTCGCATTCTCGACAAGCGCAACAATACCCTTAATCGACTCGGGCGTGATGAGCGGCTTCACCTGCTCCACGATACCGGCGATATCGATCTCGTTCAACGCCGCAAGCAGGGGCTTAATACCGGAAATCAAACCCTTCAGATCGGCTTCACTCAGGGTATTCAGTAAGGGCGTGACTTGTGCAATCAAGCCCTTGAGATCGATACTGCTTAGTTCGCTCAGGAGGGGTCGGACTTGGTCCAGGAGACCCTTGAGGTCGATGGTGCTTAGTTCGTTTAGGAGGGGTGTTACTTGGGCGATGAGGGCTTTGAGGTTTATGCCTCCTAATTCATCCAGGAGAGGGTTGACCTTGGCTAGGAGACCCTTGATATCGATGCTGCTGACTTCGTCCAGGAGGGGTCGGACTTGGTCCAGGAGACCCTTTAGATCTATCGTGCTTAATTCGTTCAAGAGAGGCGTGACTTGGGCAATCAGTGCCTTGAGGTTGATATCGCCCAATTCATCCAGGAGAGGGTTGACCTTTGCAAGCAGACCCTTGATATCGATACCGCTTACTTCGTCGAGCAGCGGCATTACCTTGTTCAGCAGACCCTTTAGATCGATAGTGCTGAGCTCGTTAAGTAGCGGCGCGACCTGCGCAAGTAGAGCCTTTAGGTTAATCGAACTTAGCTCATCAAGCAAGGGCGTGACCTTGTCAAACAAAGCCTTCAGATCGATCGTGCTGAGTTCATTGAGTAGTGGCGTGACCTGTGCCAATAGACCCTTGATGTTAATACCACTGAGTCCATCAAGCAGAGGCTTGATCTGCGCGACCAAGCCCTTCAGATCGATCTCGCTCAACTCGTTGAGCAGCGGTGTCACCTGCGCGAGGAGAGCCTTGAGGTTAATCGCACCTAGCTCGTCGAGCAAGGGCATGACCTTATCCAACAAGCCCTTCAAGTCAATGGTGCTGAGCTCGTTCAACAACGGTGCGATCTGCGCAATTAGACCCTTCAGGTTAATCTCACTGAGCTCGTCAAGCAGCGGTCGGACCTGAGCAACAAGACCCTTGAGGTCGATTTCGCTGAGCTCGTTGAGCAAGGGTGTAACCTGCGCCAACAAGCCCTTGATGTTGATATCACCTAGCTGGTCGAGCAGGGGCACGATCTTGGCAACGAGACCCTTGAGGTCGATGCTGCTAAGCTCGTTGATCAGGGGTGCGATCTGCGCGACGAGGTCCTTGAGGTTGAGTTCGCTGAGCTCGTTGAGGAGGGGTGCGAGTTGCTCGACAAGACCCTTAATGTTAACGTCGCCGAGGGCGTCGACAAGGGGTACAGCGCCACCGATGAGTGCCTGCGTCTGGTTGACGAACTGGCTCGTCAGCAGCATCTCGGCGTTTTGAGTCAGACCAACTAGACCAGAGACGGATCTGGGTGAGAGCAATGGTGATAAGGCAGCGAAGGTACCCGCGAGATCGAGCTTGCCGACTTCGTTCAGGATCGGAACGAGCTTGTTGACTAGGCCAACTAGGTCGATCTGGCCTACGGCGTTCAGGATGGGCGTGAGTTGCTTGAGGAGGGAGCCGATGTCGAGATCGCTGAGCTCTTGGAGGAGAGGCTCGAGCATGCCGACGAGTTTTGCGAGATCAATCTTGGATAGCTCATCTAGAAGTGGTGAGACCTGGTCAATCAGTGCGGGTAGGTCGAGCTTGCTGAGCGATGATACGAGAGGAGCGGCGCCAGTGACTAGGGTCTTGGTATCGTCTACGAAGGCCTTCGTCAGGAGTGCCTCGGTATTGGCGAGGAGGCCGACAAGGCCATTGATAGAAGATTCCGATAGCAGGGGCTTGATGGCATTGAACAGTCCAGCAAGGTCGATCTTGGAGAGTTCGTCGAGAATCGGTCCAAGCTGCTTGACAAGACTACCGATGTCTGTGTCTTTCAGGCCACCGAGAAGGGATTCCGCACCGCCAATTAGGTCTACTAGGCGCTTAATGGTGTCGGGTGTTAGCAGAGGCTTGAGAGCATTGAATAGATCTACCAAGTCGATCTTGGCTAGTTCGTCAAGGATAGGACCGATCTGTTTAACTAGACCACCAATGTCCGTGTCCTTCAGGCCGCCCAGTAGAGATTCGGCACCGCCAATCAGGTCTACCAGGCGCTTAATGGTGTCAGGGGTTAGAAGAGGCTTGAGAGCATTAAATAGATCTACCAGATCGATCTTAGCCAATTCGTCAAGGATAGGACCGATCTGCTTGACTAGACCGCCGATGTCAGTGTCCTTCAGGCCGCCTAGGAGGGCTTCAGCACCGCCAATCAGGTCTACCAGGCGATTGATGGTGTCGGGGGTCAAGAGCGGCTTGACAGCATTGAAGAGATCTACCAGATCGATCTTAGCCAATTCGTCAAGGATAGGACCAATCTGTTTGACCAAACCACCAATGTCTGTGTCCTTCAGGCCGCCCAAGAGAGATTCGGCACCGCCGATAAGGTCTACCAGGCGGTTGATGGTGTCAGGAGTCAACAGAGGCTTGACGGCGTTGAACAGGTCTACTAGGTCAATCTTAGCCAATTCGTCGATGATAGGACCGATCTGCTTGACCAAACCGCCAACGTCAACATCCTTCAGACCTCCAAGGAGGGACTCCGCGCCACCAATCAAGTTGACAAGGCGATTGACGGTGTCGGGGGTCAGTAAGGGTTTGACTGCGTTGAACAAGTCGACTAAGTCGATCTTAGCCAATTCGTCGATGATAGGACCGATCTGCTTGACCAAACCGCCAACGTCAACATCCTTGAGGCCTCCAAGAAGGGACTCTGCGCCACCAATCAAATTGACGAGGCGGTTGACGGTGTCAGGGGTCAGTAAGGGTTTGACGGCGTTGAACAAGTCGACCAAGTTGATCTTGGCCAATTCGTCAATGATAGGACCAATCTGCTTGACTAAACCACCAACGTCAACATCCTTCAGACCTCCAAGAAGGGATTCGGCACCTCCAATGAGGTTTACGAGACGGGTGACCGTATCGGGCGTCAGTAACGGCTTGACTGCGTTGAACAAGTCGACTAAGTCAATTTTAGCCAATTCGTCAAGGATCGGTCCAATCTGTTTGACCAGGCCGCCGATATCAACATCTTTGAGACCTCCAAGCAAAGATTCAGCGCCTCCTATCAAGTTCACGAGACGGCTGACCGTATCAGGTGTCAGCAGGGGTTTGACCGAGTTGAACAATGCCACCAAATCAATCTTGGCCAATTCGTCGAGAATGGGGCCGACTTGCTTGACGAGACCGCCAATATCGACATCCTTCAGACCACCAAGAAGAGATTCGGCACCACCTATCAAATCCACCAGTCGACTGACTGTATCTGGAGACAACAACGGCTTTACCGAGTTGAAAATTGCGACTAAATCAAGCTTGGCCAATTCATCGAGAATGGGGCCGACTTGCTTCACTAGGCCGCCGATATCAACGTCTTTCAAACCTCCGAGCAGAGATTCAGCACCACCTATCAAGTCAACCAGTCGACTGACTGTATCTGGAGATAACAACGGCTTCACCGAGTTGAAAATTGCGACTAAATCAAGCTTGGCCAATTCATCGAGAATGGGGCCGACTTGCTTCACTAGGCCGCCGATATCAACATCCTTGAGACCTCCTAGCAGAGACTCGGCGCCGCCAATTAGGTTCACCAGACGGTTAACCGTATCGGGCTTCAACAATGGCTTCACAGAATTGAAGAGGTCCACTAGATCAATCTTGGCAAGTTCATCAAGGATAGGTCCAATCTGTTTGATCAGGCCACCGATATCCGTGTCCTTCAGACCTCCAAGAAGGGCCTCGGCACCGCCGATGAGGTTCACCAAGCGACTGACGGTCTCGGGCGTCAGCAATGGCTCAACGGCCTTGACCAGACCCTCAATATCAAGCTTGCCAAGAACGTCAATCAACGGTTGGCTGCTCGTTAGCAGTGTCTTGAGCGCATTGACAGTATCCTTGGTCAGAAGACTTCCTGCGTTGGTGAGCAAGTCGACAAGGCTCTGAATTGTCTCGGGGGTGAGCAGAGGCTTCAAAGTCGTGACTAGTCCCTTCAGGTCAATCTCGTTGAGTGTAGAGGCGAGATCATCAAGTGGTAGCTCCTTGAGTAGGTTGAGTAACGGTGGCGTCGCTGCCAGGAGATTTCTTGCCAAGTCCGGGGTAGGCGGTCGGAGTGTCTCTGCGAGATAGATGATGGCATCGTGTAGAGCGTCCAAAAACTCGGGTGTCAATAGCGTCGCGATTCCTTTGCTGGCTGCCCCAAACTGGCCGAGGTCGCCGGCGATACCCTTCAAGCTGTCGACCAGGTCGCCAACTTCTCCAAGACCCGGGATGAGATCACCGAGACCCTGCGTGCTGGGAGGACTTTGGCTCGAATCTGCCGTGGACTGAGACTCAGTGGATGACGATACCGACTGATTTTTGGCATTCAAGAGTTGCCGTGGATATAGGGATGTCCGAAGAGGCTGTGCGTGGCTCTTCTTCAGGAGACTGGTGAGTTCATTGAGGGCATCTGTGAGCTCTGACCGGGGCACGAGGGCGAGGTTGTGCTTTGCCAATAGAGCATCCAACACAGCGTGATCTAGATCAATATCTGGTGTCGGGGCTTTCGGGGCGGCATTCTCAGCAAACAGCCCGATTGGCATCAGAGCCGTGACCAACAGTTTCGAGAAACGCATGGTGGGCAGTCTGTGATGGGATACCACCCATCAGGCTTCCTATTGTGTGACTGTCTGGCTGTCCACTCTGAGACTCCAGATGAGCTTCGGGGACCTAGCTCGAGACAGACGTTCGAGGAGTAGGTAGTAAATGAAGGGAAACGGGCATCAGGCAATCCGCATCGGGAGAAGACCTCGAGTGGGACCCAACCGACGCCTTCATCATCTGTCTTACGGGGCATGTTAGGTACCTACCTATTCGTGAGCGCATCCCCGGCTTCATCCCCGGCCTCATCCCCGGTGCTCTCTTGATATCACGCTAAGCCTGTTTATTTCCCATGCGAGCAAAGAAGCCCAGATTCATACGCAATGTCGAGATGTCGACATCGGGACCTACCTCTAACCGTCTAGCTCCTGCAGGCAAGAGAGGGATGGCATCTCCTGCCACCAACGGACGATCTCTTGCCTTGTTGGGAACATGTCCAAAGGCAATGAATGAAGCTCTCCCCAGCTCAGATCGACGTTACGCTGCCCGCTGCCAAGCACTAAAGCAAGACACTGTCCTTCCTTGCGTGCGAATGTACACAGTGAAGCCAAGCTAGAGTAGGTACAATGTGACATCAGGCACATTGTTCCATCGACCTGCCTTTTTTGGTACAGCCAGGCGTGGCGCCGTGTTAGCTGGAAGAAAGCGTGGAAGGCTGTCCCATCTTCACTGGGGATGCTATCCGCAAACGGGCATGATCTGTTGGAAAGAATGAAAATCTTGCAGGAATTGCAAGCTAAACGAGATCCGTTAGCAGCAGAAAACCCTGCAAGGCATGGTTTCCCGACCCTAACCCATTTGTACTTACCGAGAAAGCTAGGGGTATCCGGTTAGTACCGACTTGCCTTGGTTGCCATCGTGTGCCTCACTGCCTACTCGTACGGAATACGAATTGCGGAATTTGATAACGAAAACTTCCGCCATCCCAGCAAGGCGGCGTGCGTTAGCGCTGCGGGGAAGGAAAAGACGGTGTTGAGGCGCAACACGAGGGAAAAAAAAATGAGACGAACAAGCATGGCGTTTTCTCGGAGCTGACCTCCGAGGTAAGTGAACAAAATCGACGATGTACGAAATAGGGAGGGTGCCTACAACCCTGAGTTGGAGGCTCTGATGTCAACAGCTTGTTGTCAATGCCAATCATTGATGTCGGCGTCAATCATTGATACGATGATACTCTGCGAAGCATGGCATTCTTGGTAAGGAATACACTTCGTATGTGATCTTCAAGACTGTGAGCCAAGGACAACTCAACAGTTCACTTCGCTCGTACCACTACCGACTCACTGTCGAGACATGAGCAGACTTCGGACTAGGAAGGGTAGAAAATAATCCGTACCTAGACTCAAGCTACACCGCACTAGGCAAGTCGTGAGTTAGGTCGGTTCAACTACCTCCGAGATATTTCGTAGGCTTTAGTAAAAAGGTCTTGACGGCAGTCTGCAGACGATTCATACGTCCTAGTGTAGGTACCTAGGTGGGTAGGTCGCAGATAGGTACCTCAGGGTGATGAGTTATTTTTCAGAATCACGACGCCCCCTTTTGCCCGATGAGTTTTGCCTGATCGCGTCTTGAGGTGTACATTCGTACACCCACTGCCGCTATAGGTACCTAGGTATGTATGTCAATTGCGGTTTGCTTGCCATTCAGAACCAGGAAACTTGAATACTCGGTGATATTCGTTCACAAACCAGTAACAAATGCGATGGGCCTCTCCAAGTCTTCCGTACTGCGCACTGAAAACGCCATCCGAAATGCGAGGGACGTTCATGCAGCCGGTATGCCTGTTGGGCTTTCAGGCAGTCTGGAAGCCTCACGCCATCTGCAAGCCTCAAGCGAGGCAACGAGTTTACTATTCCGTAAGAGGGACCAGGGGTTGGTTCGCGGAGTATGTCCTCGACTCCTCCTGCCAGGGGCCTTGGAGACTAACAAGACCAAGACCGTATGCAACGGTACAGATTACGGAATGGTATTCGTACAATCCATTCAATAACAATCGGTTTCCTTGACTCGAGGTAGGTATTCCGTAAATTCCGATCGCCATTACCAGCCACAGCTGAAAGGTGTTTTGCAATTTACCCGTTGATGGCACCCAATGATCGCCGATGAGTACCACTGCGCCATCATGACTATTGCTGTCTCCGTAGCATGAGAGATGGGGTTGAAGTTCAGTGGTGAAGAAAACTCGGCCTGCCATTGGTTTGCATACGGTTTGGGACAATCGAATAATATCCGGCAACGGCCCGAAATGGGCAAAGCTTTCCGCGACGGCGCCCCGGAATCATCATAAGGTTGTCCTAGTGCGCCAATGTGGGCTAATGTATGGAACCAGTGCTCGGCCGGCGTGAGTGCGTGTCTTGGGCCATGAGATGACCCACGATCCATGGACCATGAGCCACGAGCCAGCCACCACTAAATGATGCAAACAGTCGCCTTACCGTAGTGTACAGCCATGGCCCCATTTCTCACCAGATTCTGGCAACAGGGGCGCTGCTGTCAACATCTGCATGCGGGCAAGGCCGAATTAGATGTACACTGCATGCGCACAGTTGTCTCGCCCAGGCAGAGACACGCTACGGAACAATTCTCCCAGACAATGGCAATGTCTGGGGGGAAAAAGAAAAAAGGCAAAAAGAAAGAGAATTGCCGGGTCGCTGATTCAGGTGATCGGCAGCTTTCCGTGCCTGATGATGACTAGCATTGCGGGGAGGAGAGGGCTTCTCCCAACGTTTCGGTATTTTGTCCCAAGAGTGGGTAAATCGCCGGAACATCCCTGCGTGGGCTTCATCTGGTGACCGTACCAATTGGGACCTCCATGTTACTGTGTACTCCTGCGGCAGATTTTTCTCGTGAGGTGGGGATGCCTGCTATTAGTTGAGTGGTAGTAACATGTCGACTGCAGTGTACCGGTACCATGCGTGTACCTACAGCACGTATTATCTCCTCCTACCGTCATAGACAAGCTTTCTTTCTGGGTCCTGTCTATCCATGTTTGGAAGGTAAGGAGGTAGGTGACGATGGCGATCCAGAACCTGAGTATCGAGCGGGACGGTGGTTCTTGTGAACCTCTTTGTGGTCAAGGTATGAATGGTACCTATCTCATCCGTACTTGTCGACCACATTCCCACGTTGCTCGTCTACCCCCTCTCTGTCATTGACCGCATTCGTCTGCCTCTACCGCAGTGCATTGGCATCATCAAGAGGGAGTGTGCCACTGCTAAAGAAAAGATCATCATGGGGTCCAAGTTCACCGAGGAACCAGAGGACAACCACGCCGGCCCTTCGGATTCCATTCATGGCGCCGCCGGTGTTGCTGGCGACAAACCGCTTGATGTGGTGCCCGAGGGAAATACCGACGAGGCCTCCTCAACTGACCATGTTCATGAGAAGCCGGCGCCAGCGGTCCCATTGACGAAACGACAAAAAGTCCAGCGTCACTGTGGTCGGTTCAAGTGGTGGTACATTGGTGTTATAGTAGTGATCCTCATCATCTTAATACCGTTGATGTAAGTGGCCGTAAGAGAACGTCGCCAAAGCAGAGCCGTGTAATGTTAACTTGGGCCTCAGTTTCACCCGGATCATTCCAGCCGTGGTGCAAGACATTGTGCGGCAGCAGAAATTCCCCATCATACAGGGAACATTCCAAGCGGTTTCGCCAACGCAACTGGCCGTGACGTTGGAAACGCAGCTGGATACGCCCGTGGCGGCAACCATTGATTCCACAGTATTGTCCCTTTACAACAAGGACGCTCCGGAGTACTCACCCTTCCTCAACGTCACTCTGCCGAAAATGAATGTAAATCACAAGACACCAGTCGCCGTGGAAAAGCAGATCGTCGACGTAGTGAACGAACCGGAACTCGTCAGATGGTTCGATCGGGTCTATGAGCAAACCACGACAGACTTGTCGGTGAAGGGAAAAGCCACAGTCCACCTCGGCGCGCTGAAGATGGGCGCAAGCATCGATAAGACCCTCGCCACCCCGTCACTCAATAAGCTCCAAGGCTTCGGAATCGAAAAACTAACGCTTCTGCTACCTCCCAAAGAAGATGGCACAAACATGAAGGGAAAGCTCAATTTGCCTAACTCGGGTGTGTTGGGCCTGGGGCTGGGCAATGTCACCTTCAACATCCACTCGGGCGATATCAATCTGGGTTACCTCACCGTGACCGACGTTCTTCTAAACCCGGGGAACAACACGCCGAGTTTCTTTGGCCGACTCTATCTCGACGAGATCCTCCCCAACCTGGGTGCCATCCTGGATAGCCAGTCTGCTGCACTAGCCGATGGCAACATTGACCTTAAGATTAGCGGCAACGCCACCGTCGTCAACGGCAAGCACATTGGCTACGTGGAGCAAGTTCTGAATAAGAAGACGATAATAGCGGCCGTCCCAGTCACCAGACTGATTGGCGATATCATCAGCAGCTTCACTACTGGAGAGGCATCGGTGACGGCGCTACTTGGCGATGCGGTCGGCAACTCAACTTTCATCGAAGGGCTCCTGGACAACTGGAAGCCGACCCCAAGTCTGACAGGTAAGAATAGCACTGCTGTGTCGCAGAAGCACGCTCAACGGTCAGCACCGCGAACCATCAAAGCGGCAGCAACGAAGAACTTGCTGAAGCTAGGCCTCAAGATGGCGCTGGCGAAGTTGTGAGGGAAAAGCGACTTATGAATGTTTAGACACAGGCCACAAAGCCGAACAACTAAGTTGAAGAAAACAGTCAGATTCTGGGTAACATTATGACTTGACGGTGTGGATATAGTTGTGACGTGGAAAATAGGCACATGGGCAACGTGACGACAGACGATGTAATGATAATGATTAGCTGGATTATGTAGGTAGTTAGATTCAATACCCCCTAAGAATTGCTCGAGATGGAATGATGAACAATGGATACGATCTCGTGATAGTTGGAACACTTCAAATCATCCAATGGTGTTCTCTTACCCCGAGCTCAAAATGTTCGCATTGCTGCGTCTCAATCATAAGCAATGGCATCCGTGTAAAAGTCCGCGTCTGCAAGACTCCTATCATTATGGAGGGGACCAAGGCTGATAATGGGTTGGGCTGGTTGAGGAGAAGTTGGGATTCTGGATGTTGTGCGGCATGAGATAGTGAAGCGAAACATAAGATGTCGTCGGCTAGGAAGCAGCGCCAATCGAATATAGCGTGAGAGAATTTGCTTCAACCAAGCCCCATCCTCTGGTATCAGATAACGCCGCAGCCATGCTATGTCATTTTATCCCGTGAAAGACCTCGGTCTTCATATAATCAGTCATGACTCATTGAGCAAGGCTTCCTGCGCATGCTGCACGCACTCATCATCACCACCGGGGGTGACACTTTGGGGTGAGCATGATCGGGATGGAGACTTGTTATGAGTGATCAATGATGACTTATCACTACCAATCGACCACGCACTTGATGAAGTCGGGAGGGAATATCATGCTGCCTCGATCATTTTCAAAACACGAGTAAGAGATGAACACGCCCATTGATCAGTAGTAGTGTTGAGAATGCAGGAGAAAATAAAAGCCAACTCATACTTCATGTTCCCAATCAGGGCCGGGGAGTGAAAGGATCTGTTTGAGAGATTCGCGATGCACTTCCTGAGAACGATCAGGTCAACCGACATGCGATGGTCTTCGAAAGAAGGACACGGTTCACTGATAGAAGAGCTGATGAAAAGTTTGAAGGTCGCATGCTCTGTCTTGCTCTGCAAATATGATGGGATGGTCTTTCCTGTATTTTCACGAATGACGAAAGGCAACCCCTTACACGACTGTACGGCAGAAAGAACAAGGGGGGCGCCTTCCCCTATCTCATGCCAAGTATGCCAATACACAGCATAGGACATAAGGAATAATCCGCACGACCATTATGTACCTACTGAGGCTATTCACAAATCGGGATACAGCCTCGGTAGCTTCTCCTTCGAGTGGGGAGATGAAATATCTACTGCTTCTCGTCTCCTCATCGTCTTTCGGCGGTCAGAACCTCACAACAAAATCGACCATGGCGCCTAAGAAGAACAATGCCAGTAAGGGCAAGGGCGATAAGAAGCCCAGCGACGATGGAGACAAAGGCGGCGGCAAGTTGAAAGGAGGACAGAAGATTGAAGTCAGACATATTCTCGTATGTGCTCTTTACTCCTGAATAGTATGAATGATGGTGATATTGATGGATTATTCCAGTGCAAAAAGCACTCGAGGAAAGAGGAGGCTCTTGCTGAGATTCAGCGTCTCACACGAGGTGACCCGCCAGAGGCGGGCAAGAGTGCGGGCTCGGAGCCGGAGCCGGTTGGAAAATTAGATCCCAAGACGAAGACCAAGATGCCCACGCATGCTATATTTGTCCATGTCGCCAAGCGATTTTCTGAGGACAAGGCGAATCAGGGTAGGTTTGTCTATTACAATTTTCTTCACTTTATCTCTAGTGTCCTGTGCTTGTGCTGGATAGCGACGGGCTTACGATGGCGTAGGAGGCTACCTGGGACAGCAAGCGAAAGGGTCACTCGATCCGAACTTCGAGAAGGTCGCATACAGTTTACAGCCAACGGAGAACGGAATCGTTTATATTGGCGAAGCGAAGACGGAATGGGGGTATCATTTAATTGTGGTGGATAAGCGGTTGTGAGTGTCACAAACAACGATGCTCGAGGCGCATAACACGTTCAGTTCGGAGAGCCAGAGCCGGGAGGCTCAGGATTATGCTTGTCAATGCAATTCCTTGTCTTGATTCCGATGTGTATGGATTTTCTATGTCCAGTTTCTATGCCGGCTCCAAGAACCAGAACTTGTTCGGGATTTTCATTGAAGCCAACAGGGACAGCGAGCTCCTGCTAATCCGCCCATACAACGCCGGTCGAAACAATTTACTGCTCGGTCTCGAAGTAGTTAAGGAGGACGGAGCGCTCAGTAGACTCCTCACCCCAGTCCTTAACGACGACGCAAGAGCAGTTGACGACCTTGCGGGCGTTACCCTCACGGTCAAGGACGCCTGGCACACAATTGTTAGTCCAAGCCTCATCCACAGACAGAACTGGTAAACTCACAAAGGCCAGCCCACTCGCCGAGCTGCTTTCCATCGGGAACCTTGATGAGGGGGATCTTGTGCTCACGGCAGAGAGCAATGACGAGCTTCTTGTAAGCCTCCTCCTCGCAGGTCTCGTTGAGAACGCACATGTGCGCCTGGCGACGGTCGAGGGCCTTGGAAGCCTCACGGAGACCGCGGGCGAGACCGTCGTGCATGAGGGCGAGCTTCAAAACGCCCTTGAGCGCATCGAGCACGGACATCTGGCCCTTGGAGGCATCGGCGGAAACCTCAACGTCCTCGGGGACGGCGGGAGCGTTGTTCTCTTCTACGTCCGACTAGAAATAGTAGCATGGTTAGTTACATGTTATGTTGGCTGGACTTCGTGCTTCAGGCGGCACCGAGAACGAGGCACGAGGCAAGCTCCGCGAAGCCGCTATCGAATGCGAGGCGGGGCTAATCGGGGCACCATGCGGACGGAACATGGAAAAGGGCGAATCGATCGAGAACGTACCATCTTGACTTGTTGGATACCGGTGCGATCCTCGAAGAGTTGGCGTTGGTATGTAGAGTTGTAGGGTGGTGAATGGGGAAAGGGAAGAGGCCTGCAGGAAATCCGAGAAATGTTTCGCGATTAGAGGTCGGGTTCAATTGAGCCAGCGCTGCGCCGTTACTGGCGTCTAGTGGGGCGCTCTAGGAATTACTGTGTATCGGTTAGGGTTCGATTTGCCAGAGTTTGTCCTATTGGCTGCAACCCCTGCTTTTGGATCCGCTTTGGACTGTTGGCAGCTGGCAGAGTTGCAGGCGCGCTACTTAGTCATCCGAGCAATGTGGGGCATTGACCACAATTGAACAAATTCGCTGCTCGTGGAGAAAAAACGCTGCTGGTCATAGCGCTGCGGTCGCGAACTTTTTCTGTCCCCACCTCCAAACTACAAACCCGCTTTCTCTCTTCCTCTTCTTCGCATCGACATCACCATTCAACAACCCGCCCCTCGCCCAACCATCACCGTCAAAGTATGTGAAACCCCACGGAACACCCTGGGCTGCACAGCCTGGGGCATTCTCATCCTATTTCCTTATGCCAACTACCCTTCCGAGGCCAGGGGAGAGCAATCAGGTGGACGGCGAGCCTCTGATACGCATCTCCTCTCCGGTATTGAGCGGGTAGAACCTCTTCAATCGGCACTTGAGGAGGCACTCTCCATGCTCCGGGCTTCTGAAGGCTAACGAGTCGCGCCGATACAGACACCGCCAAAATGGTTAAGACTTCCGTCCTCAACGATGCGCTCAACGCCATCAACAACGCCGAGAAGATGGGCAAGCGCCAGGTGATCATCCGCCCTTCGTCCAAGGTCATTGTCAAGGTGAGTCCTTATCTGATTGCTGCTCCACATACCATATCGGCATACTAATGTTTTATCACTATAGTTCCTCACTGTCATGCAGAAGAAGGTACGAAATCACTTGCTGCCTCTGCTCCCTGTCCCGACGATTCCCCCCTTCTCAAGATTCCTCGCTGGGTTACCCCCCAATACACCTTACTTCGGCATGATAACTGGATGACGGGCTCAATTTTTCCACGGTCGGAGTCTTTTAAGTTGCCGATAGATTAAGGGTATCCCAGCGATGGAATCTTACACGTTTTTCTGACTGTCTTCGGATCATGAGGTCTTACGTTTAGTTTATCGCTACATTCTGCTAAACTTTTATGCAGGGCTTCATTGGCGAGTTCGAGGAGGTCGATGACCACCGATCTGGTATGTGCCACCCTTCCACTCTATCGATCACATTGACCAGGTATACTAACACCTTGAATAGGCAAGATCGTTGTCCAGCTCATTGGTCGCATCAACAAGACCGGTGTTATCTCTCCCCGCTACAACGTCCACCTCTCTCGTCTCGAAGAGTGGGTCACCAAGTTGCTCCCTTCCCGTCAGTTCGGTGTAAGTTCAAGATGCCATGATAATTTATCATAAGAGACAACATATTGACAAGTTCATAGCACGTCATCCTTACCACCTCTGCTGGCATCATGGACCACGAGGAGGCCCGTAGACGCCATGTTAGCGGCAAGGTTCTCGGTTTCTTCTACTAGATGGTCGATTGATGCAGCAACGGGGAAAGGGAACAAAAGGATGGGACGGACTGAGCATTTTCGGGAGTTAGGGAAAAGGATAACGGCTGAGCTTTTACCTAGGAGTTGCAACTCCTAATACACCATGATACCACGAAATGAACATGTCCAGTTTCCACCCTACGTTTATCGATGACCAAGAACTTTTCCGTGCAATATTGCATGTGAACGAGTGATAATCTGTGTTTGTGTGTGTGTTTATACCCATGGTCTATGCTGCAGACCCGTTGATGTTGATTCTCCTCTCCTTTTAACGAGTCGGAGTCGCCGTTTGTAATTGCGATCTTCGAGGTGAACGCGATTCAAGGTGTCAACTACCGACAGGAGATGGCGCTGGCCGTTTAGCCAGGTAGCATTCCGGCGATTACTCAGCCATCTAAGTCAACTAGTACCTTACCTAGATTGGTTACTTGGCAACGAGCAGATCGCGCTAAGTTGTGATTATTTACTTGTTCTTTGTACTTCGCAGTGTACCTGAGGTATCTCGACTGTCAATGGAATGATTGTTCCATGGCGTTATAGAATGTGAATTTCACTATCGCTGTCGACTCGTCTTGGCTGTGAGCTTGTGAATCTCTAAACCAATGGCAGCAATGATCGCTCCTGCCTCGAAATAACGAATTCGTCATCCAGGTCCTGCAATAAAACGGCAGGGATTCTCATCCTCGGATCGTACAGTAACAGCAGCCTGTCCCGGCAGTCGCGACCCTGTACCTGTATAAAGAGAAGGTACTTACCCGACTTGGTAGCGTCGAGCCCGGGCTTCTGGACACCGACTCCTGATTCGCGTTGCATCATGGTTCCGTCAAATCGAGACTCCCCATCTTGCCCTATCCCGCCCTCGCCCTACCGACTATTTGAATTCCCTACCTGATCCGCTTCCCTAATCAGGGCATTCCCGTGCTAATTCTGTATTTTTATAAGACTGTCTTTTTCTGTCTTCGGACTAGGTAGATGTACGTGCTGTCGCCGCGATCATTCCCGTTGCTGCGTGCAGATGCAAGTGCACGTCTGATTTCGACTTGATCGCCCACAAAGAGTCCAGAGTCCCGACTCTAGTCCTGCGTTGCGAGACTCCTCCTGACAATCGTCCCCCTCGCGCGCCTCAGCCATGCGGCGGCGTCATCTGCTGTTGACCGGCATTGTCGCCTTCCTGATCATCTGCATCGCAAGCCTTCGCCGGATAGGCTACGACGACGAAGTCTCCGATGGCATCTTCGACTCGCATCGAGCTCATGCGCCGGGCAGCAAGTTCGCTGCGCCCCAACAAGCACAGGAACAGCCACTAGGAAAGGTACCAGCACCCGACGCCAAAGTCGACCAGAAGGAAGATGCTCCCTTGCGCGACGCCCAAGACAAAATAGTCGTTGATGCCCCAGCTTCACATTCGTTAGAGATCCCGTTCTCGTCCTCGCCCATTACCTTCGATTACAAGCCTGCGCCCGCCGGCGTCCACCCCATGCGATATCTGATCGATGAAGCCGAGAAAGAACATGAGGCAACGGTAGCAAGACAGTCGAAGAACTTGGCCGAGGCCGTCGCAGAATACCGTCGCCGCTATGGCATCCCCCCGCCGCCCAAGTTCGACAAGTGGTTCCAGTTTGCGCAAGCGAAGGGCGTCCAGCTGATCGACGAGTTCGACATGATCTATGACTCGATAACACCATTCTGGGGATTGAAACCCGCGACGATTCGACAGCGAGCGGCCGAGGCGTTGGGATTCGACAATGCGCTACTCGGTATCCAGATCCGTGGTGGTAAGATCACGCACATCGAGGGCGGAGATGACTGGCAACGCGAAGCAACTAGTGGTATGATGGGCAAGTTCCTGAAGTGGTTGCCGGACATGGACCTCTGTTTCAACCTGCACGACGAGTCGCGGGTCGTCGTGCCGCACGATGACATGGCCCGGCTCGTGCGCAAGGCCAAGGAAGTCAACATGCCGGCTGCCAACAAGGAAGTTCCGAAGAACGCGTTCACCGAAAAGCCAATTGGACTCAACGAGGGGACAAGATTTGACGAGAGCAAACTCACGCGCTTCAATGTCTTCGCCCATCAACCCACCTGGACACACTCAAGAATGTCCTGCTCTCCTGACAGCCCCGCTCGGGTGCTCGAGGAAGAGGAGAAAGTGGATGATGTGGCGAGCTATGGTATGGGCGAGCTGGGCTTCGTATATAATGTTACGGCCATGTCCGACATCTGCAACTCACCCAGTCTGAGTTCGACATTCGGCTTCTTCGACCGTCCGAACGCATACAACATCGTCCACGACCTCTTCCCCATCTTTTCGCAGTCCAAGATTTCCTCATATGCAGACATTCTCTACCCGTCGCCGTGGTACTGGTATGAGAAAGTCCACTACGACGAGTCAGAGGATTACGCCTGGAATCAAAAGGCCGACAAGTTCTACTGGCGTGGCTCGACCACAGGCGGTTTCAGCCGAAACGGGGGCTGGCGGCGCCAGCACCGACAGCGCTTCGTTCATAAAATCAATGCCGCCGACAAAGCTAAGATCCTAGTGAATGCAGGAGCCGAAACTGCAGGAACTGGAACAGGGGCGCAGTCGGGCGGGGAACAGTGGGAGACGCAGGTCGTGCCCCGGGGCGACTACAGACACATGATGGACGTGTTCTTCTCCGGCGTCGGCCAATGCGACCCGGGCGACTGCGATGCGCAGAAGGGCTTCTTCGACATCCACGGCCACGCGCGCCAGACGGACGCCTGGGCGTACAAGCACCTGCTCGACATCGACGGTAACGCCTTCAGCGGGCGCTTCTACGCGTTCCTGCGGAGCAGGAGTCTCACGTATAAGTGGGCGATCTTCCGCGAATGGCACCTTGAGTGGCTGAAGCCGTGGGCGCATTACATCCCGCTGAGTCTGCAGGGCGAGGAGTGGCTCGAGGCGCTGCGGTTCTTCATGGGGAGCGACGAGGGGAAGAAGGAAGCCGAGAGGCTGGCGAATCAGCAGAGGGCGTGGGCGAATAAGGTCTTGCGCCATGAGGATATGGAGGTTTGGTTCTTTAGGCTTCTTTTAGAGTATGTTTCCTTCCCCCTTTTCTTTCCTTTCGTTTTCACCTTTTGGACTGGAGCATAGCTAACAGTGAATAGATACGGTCGCGTAATAGATGACGAGAGAGCATCGATAGGTTATACGACTGGATCGTAGATGAATCCAGGCAGATGCCGCTGAAGAAGAAAAAAATCATGAGTGTGGCAAATGATGAAAACTTACCTACCTAGATATAATGTGTGGAATAGGGGATGAACGAAAGCTACCTACCTAATAACACAACCAACCAACCACATAGACGAACGGACGGGAAAAATGAAAAGCAGCTGCGTGTAAACGCAGAAATGTAAAAGGTTATGTATAATATACCCGGATGTCTATACTGGCGACCGACGGTCGACGGGTAATGACCGTCGAGGACGTCACAATGAATCAATGAATCAACCAAACCCACCATCGCGTAGTATTCAAACCTATCGCACCATTGAAGGAATTTAGGTGACAACGAACCCCTGAAAGACCCGATCTCTTCATAAGAGAATACACAAACCCCTGCCCTGCTGGAATTCTTAATGTCAGAGATGGGGATTCTGAGGTCAGGTACCCCTTTTTCCTGATCGTCTGCTTAGGTGAATTAAGGTGATGGGTAGTGTATGAAGTTGGAGTTGATACAGGTTTGAGTTGTCGTCGCTTTTTGGTGCTTATGGCTGATTGATCGGCCTTGCTGACGAGGGCTGACTGGGGCGCGGTTGTTAGGCGAGGGGATAGGGGGTATTATCATTAGACGCACAGCACAGCAAAACACGAACTGCCATCGCATCGATTCATTATATACTCATCATTCATAACTGTCTATTAAACTATACATTACACCCCTGACTGCGCAAGACCGCTACTATTACTCTTATTAAAATAGTAGTCCAGCGTCCCCCTAGCTCGACTACTCAAATTCTTCGCAAGCATCTGCTGCGTGATCTTATCCCGACCAGCGCGCAGAGATTCCAACAATTGCAAGTTAGAATTCTCCTTATGTATTTCGTGCTGGATCAGCAGATTATACGCCTTCAGAGCGTCTTCCAAAGATACCGGTTCGAGCACCTGTTGCTCGGCCAAGTCATCCTGGTCTTCGATGGCTGAAAAGGTCATCGCGATGTGCTCGATCAGGTCGTCGTGGGAGTCAGTCACCACTTCTTCTGGTGAATTGACCAGGCTCATGACTTCCCTGACAACGCCTTCTCTGACAAGTCTCTGTGATAACTGCTGGAGTAGCTTGTCTTCTGGTCGGCTTGGGTGTTGGCTACCTCGCGGCGCAGGTCCGAAAAGCTGCGAATGTCGCCAACCGTGGGATATCGTATCGGGCGTGACACTATTCCAAGCATCGATGATCCAGTGCACAGCGTCCAAGATGGTGGTATTTTGGTACGGGTCTTCTCCCCCGACTGCCAACGAGATAACCTGTTGAAGCCACAGATTTCGGTAATGGACCTTCATGTTGTGGATAATGCCCTGGTCCATCGGGTGGAACACGAACGAATTGTTCGTGGTGGTCGGAATGAATGCAATAGTCGTGTTCTTCAGGGCCGCTTCCTCTACTTCACCTTCCAGTTGTTTGAGGGCGTTGACATGAGCGGAGAACTTGTCAACAAGCAGAAGCACCTTGCGGCCCTGCATCTGGTCGTCGAACCAGCGAAGATACTCGATAAAAATCGACGTTGTCATCCAGGCGTTCTTGTTATGTCTCCACGTGAAGGGGAGTTGGCATATATAGCTGCCCGAGGGCCCAAAGGATCGCGGACTCTTAAAGTGACCAATAACCCACGGGTTTAGCTTTTGACTGCCGTCGGCGTTGCAGGTGGGCAGGATCGTGATCATGTTTTGTCTCTTGTTGCCACGCGGAGGTGCTACTGTCAGGGTGTTTTCCGGTGCTGTAAGCCAAAAGAGACTGGACTCGTCGGCACCAAAGATATCCTTGAGGGTAAAGGCACTGATCAGGTACTGCAGACGCTGTATTTCCTCCAAGGGGCTAACGTCAGTCGGCGAAGGCTCATTACTCTGCTTAGACGGCTTGATATTGTGTCGACGCTTAAACCCACTTAGCCAACCCTGGGACCAGGCAGGTTCCTTGAGGTGCAAGAAGTCAGGCATCTTCTGCCAGAGAGAACTGGCAGCACACTGCATCATATCTCCCGTAACGGTTAGGCCGTTGGCTTCCATGCACATAATCCACTCGAAGAGGGCACTTTCAAGGAGGGGATAGTCGGCCTTGTAGTTTCGGGACATGCCGGACTCGCTCTGGCCGAACGTCTTGGTATCGAGATAACTCCATTTTGAATGGAGAGACTTGCATACTATAGACTGGTTTATCTTGTGACCGAGTGCGTTTGAAGCCCAGCGGGCAATATCGGTCTGTCTGAGGAGAGGGTTCGCCTGTGCATACTGCCGGATCTGCTGGCGTTCGCGCTCCGAGATGGCCAGCCGGCGTTGTGGTGTCGACATGACGAGGAAACAATGTAAACGTTGAAATCGATGAAACCGATGAAGATGAGATGCGGGAAAGTAGAGAAAGAGAAAGAGAAAGGGAGAAGGGAGTTGCTGTTGGCTGGAAACACCGGTGTACGGAGGGAGATCGCTATCCTGCCTGTGGTTGAGATCGTCTATCTACATAATATTCTTAAAGTCAGATTATTCTTATGGCATGAATTCTCTTATGCGGATGCGCTTCTCGAAGCTCCACTTTTACCCGTCCAAGGCAGGCTTGACCGTATCAAGCTAGTCACACTCGTCGCACGTTTGATAGCGCCGACCTACGGAGCGGGCATGGGCTCTGTCTACGTATGAAAACGCATGGGGTAGGCACAGCTTGAACTGTCTTCACCTTACATCTTTTTTATCGCGAAATATATATTCCTTACTCTTCCCATCCTACAAGTTTTTCGGTGACTTGTCAGGTATATCGCGCCATCCGACTTGGTCATTCACCTGAGCGCAATACATTCAAACGGATCTATCGACGAATTCAATTTCTATCCTGCGACAGTACAAATCATTGAAATCCATTCGTTGAATCGTTGCGATCGCTTGAAAAAGACAGCCCTCGAAGAGCGAACGGAAGGGTGAATCCTTCCAATCCCTCCACCATGGCGTCAACACCCATGGACATCGACCCAGTCGACTTCGCATCGCCCGCAAACGGCACTCCATCAGCGGCTCTCAACATTACGCGGACGCTGGCTGGCAACCTGCCCAGTACGTCGGCCGTTACGGACACAATTGCAAACTACAGACCAACAAAGGTAGCGACTCGTGACGCGACTTACGAACTCAATGATTAGAACGCAGCGACTAACAGGTCACAGCTCTTCAAGCGCGAAGAATCAAAAGAGGACCGCTTAAGACCATACGTACTTAGTCTCGACTACGACGATCCGGGCGAGCTTCTGATGACATCGGAGAGCGACGAAACCATTCAGATTTACAAAGTCAGAGATGGACGGCACGATAGACAACTGCTCAGCAAGAAATACGGCGTCAAGTTGGCAAATTTTACTCGCCATAGTTCTAGTATCATCTATGCGAGCACAAAGCAGAACGGTGAGTCGGGCTGGTCAATTGTCCTTCGAGGCAAAGAAGACTAACTCCTTCATTCTTTCACAGATGCGATTCGACTGTTGACAACACATGACAACGCGTTTATACGTTATTTCGAGGGCCACGAAGGCGCCGTCACGAATCTGGCGATGCACCCGGGCAACGACGATTTCATATCCTGCAGTAAGGACAATACGATACGGCTATGGAATGCGAACACGAAAAACGCAACCGGCATCATGCACCTAAGTGCACCTTATCTGGCTGCCTATGACCCCAGTGGACAGGTTTTCGCTGTGGCCTCACCAAAATGTAGCTGTATTCTGCTCTACGATGCCCGAAATTTCGACCGGGCCCCAATTTGCGATTTCGATATCATAGCAGCATGTGCTGAAGTCGATATGGATTACTGCGGCAAAGGCTGGACGAAGCTGGAGTTTTCCAACGACGGCAAGTGGATCTTGTTAGGCACAAAAGGCGGAGGGCATTTCCTGCTGGACTCTTTCAAGGGGCAACTCAAGGCGTATCTACAGAAGCCCGAAGGACGGATTGGTCGGTTGGCACCTGGAGAAGATGTGTTCGTGAACGGCGGTGGATGGGACGGCACGAACACGGAAAGTAGTGGCGATGTCTGCTTTACGGCAGACGCGAGATACGTTATTGGCGGCACGAAGCAAGGTGTCGTCGTGTGGGATACGCTCGCACCGGTGGACGAGAGCAAGAGACTGGCGCCGACGCACATCTTAGAAGACTCGAGACCGGCGGCGGTGCTCGCGATCAACCCGCGCTTCAACTTCTTCGCCACGGCAGATCAGGACCTGGTTTTCTGGTTACCAGATGCTCATGCCTAGAGGGCATCAGGAGCGTCTGGTAACGCAGCGAATGCTGGGAATGTTGATCGAGAAACAGAAAGACGGGCGTCGTTGCTCCCGCTGCAATTCTCTCACTTGAATGTATGATAGGGAGATATCAAGGAGCACGTTTCGGAAAAATGGAGCCAGGAATGAATAAAGATACCCTCGTGTTGTTATGTATTCGGAATCTTGAAGAAAAGACTTGTGTATACCTTCATAAGAACCAGACTGTCGAGGGGTTCAACAAGAGCAAGACCTGCCCCGCCATCCGAGCTCTGAGCTCTTCTTTTCTGTCGTAATAGCAATACTAATAGTATTACGTAATGAAAGCCGATGAGAACCAGCCCCACCTGCGTAGAAGCCGCTGCAATCAGAAAGCGCCAAAATTCCAAGATGAACTTCCATTGAGTCCAATCCCTGGTGAAGCGCGAAGTGCACCTTCGCCAACTTCACACCTACCTAGACATACAACGGAGAGAGCATCGCACGCATTTGTTTGACGGAGCATTGCGCATTTGAAAAGTTGTAATTGCATTGACGAGTCTTCGCGAAACTGAAGATAACGAGAACGAGACGAGAACACGACGTCGGTAATACACGATTGATTGGACGAGTCAACTCATTCATCTGGCTTGTTCGCACGACGATCAGCCCTTCAAGAGTGTACACTTCGGACCCTCTCACTCACGCGTGAACACGGACGAAGAAACGCGCTGCACAGACACGAGTATCGTCTGTCTGTTTTGCGCCGGTCTGAACAGACGCGCATTCACACCGTCGGCTCATACTACTCTACGCGCGATTCGCAGAAGAAAGCAAAGATGCCGTACTACGAAACAAGCCAAGAATGGCTCCGGCAAACCTCCATGCTCCTCGAGGCCCGACCGACGACCGTACGTTCTCCCCATTCTTCCTCCTCTTCCCTTTCCCCATCCCCCTCCCCCTTTCACCACCCCTTCTCCTGCCGTAACTAACCCCGTTCCAGACACGCATAACAACAACCTACCGCCTAACATCGAAGTCGAAACGTTCCAAAAAGTCCACTTCTGATCCTTCCTCCACCCCAGCCCCTTCCTCCACCCCAGCAGCTACTACAACTACCACGCAAACCCCCCGCGGCATCCTCATCCTAAAATCCTACGACCCCAACACAGGCGTCTGCCTCAAATACCGCACGCGCAAAGCCGCCGAAGTCTCCCGTCTCATCCTGACGCTGGGCCAGCTCGGCCGCACGCAGGCCGCGCTGCCGAGTGAGAAGGATGTTGTTATGGGTGATGCCGCCGTTGTAGAGGAGGAGCCTGCGGCTGCGAAGGTGCAGACGCCTGCGGCGCAGGGAGGGAATGGTGGGAAGGGGAAGAAGAAGAGGGGGAAGAAATAGGGGGTGAGTTGCGAGATAGGTTGGATTTGAGTTGGATGAGGCAGACTCAATGGGGAGATGGATTGAGAGTGTTACGGAGAGTACCCAAGTGCGGTCATACATTTACTTCCATACTTCGAGTCTAAGCTAGGAATGATACTGAAGCCACAAGTTCAGGGAGTCCATGGAAGGGATGTATGTGGCAAATCGTCATAGACCCAGGCAGAGGCAAATATCACGGAGTGATTTCATTCACAAACTTCACACAAGTCACAACCCAAAAGCCGGCATCGTAAGTAGATAGTAGAGTTTCATTGCCCTCCATGCATGCATTCATCCACGAGGACGGAAATCTAGAGTAGAGTGGAAGTTCGGGTTCATACTCATACACGACTCATTCCGAACATCAACTTTTTTTTTCGTTGTAAATAATTTGTAGCAAGTCGAAAGAAAAAGGATAAAAAAGCAAAAGAAAAAAAACGCAATGCAACATATCCCATTCCCATTGAGCCCCCGCCATTCCCATCCATGAAGAAGAAAAGGCTCCGGGCCTAAACCCCCCTTTACCGTCTCCCATTCCCAGTGCAAGTAAAGAAACTCCGTCTAACGCCATTGCCCTTGTGACCGAGTTGCGTGGTGTGATGTGAGCGAGATGCCCATCTTGCCACAACCCGACTGAATGCTTCGAAAGAAAAAAGGAAAAAACAAGGGGTGTAGAGTTAGTCTCTATGTACACCACTGAAATGAATGCCCGCCATGCTCTGCCATGCTCTCTTGGGATCTATGGTACAACTGGCACGCGCACAGAAATGAACAATGCAAAGTGGGGTATATCAGGAAACGACTCGACGAGAAAACGAAGCAAGGAAAGCTTAGAAGTCCTCGTCGAAGGTGAAGTCACCGCCGTTCTCGCCCTTGGGCTCGCTAGCCTCAGAGTCGTTGTTGTCGGTGGAGAGGGTGTTCTTCTTGGTGCTGGCCATGACACCGGCCTTCTGGTAATCACCAACACGCTTCTCGAAGAAGTTGGTCTTGCCACCAAGGGAGATGTTCTCCATGAAGTCGAAGGGGTTGGTGGCACGGTAGACCTTCTCGTTGCCGAGAGCGACGAGGAGACGGTCGGCGACGAACTCGATGTACTGCTTCATGAGGTTGGCGTTCATGCCGAGAAGAGCGCAGGGGAGTGCCTCCGTAAGGAACTCCTGCTCGATCTTGACGGCGTCGACGATAACAGCCTCGACGATCTCCTTGCTGGGTCGGTTCTTGAGGTGGGAAAAAAGCAGGCAGGCGAAGTCGGTGTGGAGACCCTCATCACGGGAGATGAGCTCGTTGGAGAAGGTCAAACCGGGCATGAGACCGCGCTTCTTCAACCAGAAGATGGACGCAAAGGCACCACTGAAGAAGATACCCTCGACGGCGGCGAAGGCGATGAGACGTTGGGCGAAGGTAGAGTTGCGGTCGCTGATCCACTTGAGAGCCCAGTTGGCCTTCTTGCGGATGGCGGGAACTAGAAAACCTTGTTAGCACATAGCTCTGTGGACGCGTCAGTTCGATGACAAATCATACTGGTGTCAATGGCGTTGAAGAGGTGGTTGCGCTGGGCGGTCTCCTTGATGTAGGTGTCGATCAAGAGAGAGTAGGTCTCGGAGTGGATGTTCTCCATCATGATCTGGAAACCGTAGAAGCATCGAGCCTCAGGGATCTGGACCTCGCCACTGAAGCGCTCGACAAGGTTCTCGTTGACAATGCCGTCGGAGGCGGCGAAGAAGGCAAGAATGTGGGAAACGAAGTATCTCTCGTCATCGTTGAGTCGGTTGTTCCAGTCGTTAAGGTCCTTGGAAAGATCAATCTCCTCGGCGGTCCAGAAAGAAGCCTCGGCCTTCTTGTACATCTGCCAGATCTATATCACCAACGTGGTTAGCGCCATGTCGCGTCGAAAATCCACTTTACGCGTGAGAGACGCGTCGCTTACCTCGTGGTACTTGATGGGGAACAGGACGAATCGCTGAGGGTTCTCCTGGAGAAGAGGCTCATCGGCCTCCTCAGGCTTGATGCCGGCGGCGACAGAAGGCTTGGCCTGTTCCTTGCTGTTCTTAACAGCAGGCTTCTGGGCGTCAATCTGGCTGGCAAGGGCATGGACATCGACGTCATCGATAGCACCGTTCTCCTTGCCAGGAGCGGCAGCGAAGTCCAGCTTCTTCATGGGAGACTCCATGGTGAATGACTCAATGGCAGAGGCGGCCTACGAACCACGAGTTAGCCACACACAGGGTACATGTAAAATCTATGACGAGGAGGCGAGAGTGCCATGTACCTTCTTGGAAGGGGTGAGAGCGGCGGCCATTGTATTAGATAGAGAGACGACTAGGATTAGAGTGAAGTGAGGATGACGGGAGAATACAACACGGATTGCGGAAATGAATTAATTGTGGTTCAATGGATGGAAAGCGGTGATGTGCGTGTTGTTGCAGGATGGAGGTTGTCTAGCCCGGGACTTGAAGCTCTTTAAAAATGGAATTCCACGCCAAGTCACGTGGGCCCTAATCACCCATTACAGCGGGCGAACGCGCTGGGAAGGCGCCCTTGCCACCAGGGCGAACGCGTTCAAGAGCCCCGCCATGTTATTTTCACGCGTTCGCTGGGATCATCTGCAGGTCAGGGAGAGCCACTCCCTGTCATCCCAAGGTACGCACAGTAAGTACACACCGTCCGCACACGCGTAATTAGTACTGTCTCCCGTATCATCGTCACCACCTCGGACGAAGTATGGAGTACATCCAGGCAACGAAAAATGTACATTCCACGGATTACCTTGCTGGTTTGTTTACATTCACACTAACCGCACTCTTGGTGTCAACAAAAACCAAATCGAAGCATCTTCGGCTCGGTCCTGGGGATTATCAAGCCGATCGAGATCAATTAGGGGCCAATTAGTCAAAGATTAGAAATGGGTAGGTAAGACAGAAAAAGCAGAGTTCTCGTTATTCTGGGTCGGAACTGGGGGCAACTTGGCGTCATGAACTTGTCGAGCGCTAGTGCTAAATAAGTGCACCCGTTCTTCTTGGTCTTGGTCATACACAGAACAAAACAGAACCCTTCACCCGCTCTAGACGCCGAATACCTACCCGTACGGGTCAAGTTTCAACACGTACGGAGATCAACTGGTACGATGACACGGTACTATCCATTTGTGTCATAGACTCATAGGTCATCGTACAGAGTATCGGTGTGTAAGTGAGAGACTTGGCTAATCTGGATTGCTCATGATTGTCGCTACGAATATCTTTGTCTGTCTGGCGGCTTGTTTGTTTGTCTCACGAGAACCCCTGGCGTATTCTGGACGGGAATTCATTATATCATCGGCCAGGTCTCTATCCACTCGGTATCGGCTAGTGTCTCCAGAATCTCCTGACAATGCTCACTTGTTGCAGTCTCGTACTACTAGGTAAAACTCTGAGCTGGGAAGATGCCTTCACAATCCGCCTCTCGTATGCGTCCCGGTTAAACGGATGGCCCCGACTGTGAGTCAGCTTACATACCGACCGCCTATCAAAAGGGTAGTGTCACGGTAATCCATTACTACCGTATTTGGTCCACAAAACTAGGCACGTTACCTACTACTTCCTACTGCCGTATCTACAGTATGACTCGCCGCCCATCTCAAAGTGTCTCAATGTCGTCGGCTTCCGCTGCCAGGGGCAATTCCAGCTTCAAGATCAGTGCGATCGGATCTCGCGCGACCGAATCGAAAGAAGCCTCTGCTGGATCTGGTCCGGTGGCTATCGTTAACTCGTGCTGGCGTGGGTCTCACAGGTGACACGCCGCTTTCTTGGAAGCTATCGTTTTCACGAAGGCCCGACGTGTCTTGAGGTGCGCTATGAAGGCGATCGAACTCGACCGGATTGCTAGGGTCGATAGCAGGCACTGGCTGACCGCTGGCACGAAGGTTCCGTCTACCCTTTTCTCGAAGGTGCGCCTCCAAGGCAGCAGCGTTACGTGTGTTGGCAAGAACCATGGCATCGGCAATGTCGCCGATGAAGGGGATCAGTCCGATAACCAAGTCGACTAGCAGCCAGAAGTACATGGTCAGACGAATATTCAAGGGCAAGCCGCCTTCGACCTGCTTGGCTGTGCGGACAACCAGCAGACCCAAGAACGTGTCCGCAAAGTCTCCGAAGCTAGAGGATTGAAATTAGTCGAGAGGGAACAGGGCGCATCATTAACAGCTAGATTACTCACACAGGAAACAGTGCGATGAGGCTGCCCCAACCGATTTTGATGCCGAAGATGCTTCCGAATGCCATGTCGAGTCGGTAGGCTCTTCTCTTCACCTTGTTGAGGATCTCTGCATCGTGCTGCGAGATGCCAGGCGGCAGGGCCTTGCGCACTTTCTTGAACTTGCCGGTCGGAGTACCATCGAGTCTTGTTGCCGGGACCTGCTCGAAATATGGATCCTGCAAATATTGTCAGTGTTGATCCATGCGACAGTATACAGGTAACGTGTTGCCGACGGGCATCCGACGATGAGTGACCGAGAGCAATGGCCGTACGTACATCGACTCCGAACTGATTCTCCAGTCGCTCCTTCAGAATCTTGTCCTGGATAAGCTTCTTGCCTAACCACTTGCCGATAAAGCTCGTCATGGTGGGCAGTTGCACGATGCTAGCACCGTGGAGTGACGTGACGGGAAAGAATGTGCAGAGGAATCCGGAGGTAAGGTGTTGGGTAGAATTTGGTGTGACGTCGCGGTCTGAACTATGTCAGTGACGGAGGGGACATGCGACTTCCCTGGAACACAACACAACCCGTGACAAAGGCAGGAATCCGTGCGCCCCGTGCCTGCCAGTTTTATATTGTAGCAAACAGTTACAAGTTAGAAGCAGCGACCGCCCTATGCGACGCAGCCAAACTCTCGACCTGACTT
The DNA here is from genome assembly GCA_028637685.1 of Xylariaceae sp. X3-2. Classification (NCBI taxonomy): domain Eukaryota; kingdom Fungi; phylum Ascomycota; class Sordariomycetes; order Xylariales; family Xylariaceae; species Xylariaceae sp. X3-2. The sequence goes on from JAJFDI010000066.1 coordinate 110,091, forward strand.
ATGTGCTGTTAATTCCCAGCCCTTTTCAGGAACTGACTCTATGACTCTAAAGTTGGGTGTTTCAAAGGATCAGAAAATAGAAACACGCTCATCACCCATATATCCAGACTATCTACCGGCAGGTAGGAGGTATTGATAGTTCCTTGCGTAGTGCCGAGTGACTTATGATGTCAATCTTCTGTCGTTTCACAAGATCTGATCTTGTGTGGCTTGGCCTGTCTCGGTCCGCCACTTCATGCTTGTAAGTTGTAGGCAAGCGAGACGCCACAACCAGCTGAAGTCCTCCTTGCGAATACACTGACGTCAGATGCCTTCTAACAGCTTGCCCGAGAAGCAACTTTTCAAATAGTAGTATGTAGAAGATTTCCACACGATAACATTGATTAGTATGAATTTATTGTAATGCGTATCCGACTGTCACTTGTGCGCATGTTCTCGTTATGAGCTTCGAAATGCGTCGGACTGACATCCAAGCAAGCCACTCCTGTGACTTCAAAGTCGTATGGTCTAATGGTTATGATTTCTCGTTCACATCAATGTGTACATTGTCCCGAGAAGGTTCCGTGTTCGATCCACGGTACGACTAAACTTTTGCATTTATTTTTGCCATTTTTTTCGCGACGTCGACCCACATTGAAGCCACCCATTTTTTGCTAGCTGCAGATCATCAACCGCGACCTCATCTCTTCCAACAACTCCGCCTTATTGTCCAAACCTGGAGTGCATTTGATTTACTCGCCCGGTGTAATGGCGATGCAGGTCTAACCTTTGCATGACTATGGAATTCGACTCCCAATTGTCCACATCCGCCATAAGCGTGTTATTTTCCACACGTTCTGGAAATTCTTCAGCGCCCAAATGAGTCGAATGCGCCCATGGTTTTAAGGCAATCTCCTCTCTCACGGTGTTGGCGAAACATCCACTCCAGCCCATGCGTGGGAAAGCCTCGTTGACATTTAGTCGCGTCGCCTCATCTATCAGCTCCGGGTAGCCACCTACATTGTCGTAGATTGTGGCGAGCTGTAGTATCTGACCCATGATTGTGATGGTTCCGACCTTTCCGAGATCCTGATGTCGGATTATGGCCTCTGCGATCGCCTCGGCCTCTGCCGTCTCTGCGCCAAATTCTTTGGCCAAGTTCAGCGCTAGAATGCCGCCAAAGAACTCGAACGATAGCAGCGTTCCTCGCAGGTTATCGTGTGTGGTCCCAATATCATGGAGCAGACAGGTCATTGCCCAAGTAGACAGAGATAGCCATTTTCTGTGCGCTGGGAATTGGTCTCTCAGGATCGAGTAGCCTGCGCATCCTGTTAGCTACGACAGCTACGACAGCTACGTCTAACCGACACACTTACCGAAATAGAAGACTCGCATGCAGTGGTTATAGGTCTGCTCCGGGAGATGCTCCTTCGCGTAAAGTTTGGTCCTAGGACAGGGAAAGCGCAAATCTGCCACTTTGAGCGGTGTTGGCTTGACGATGGGGGTTTTGCTGAAAATAACCTCCGGGTCCACGGGAACTGCCGTCCAGCCATATATCGCAAGATCCTCGATCGAGGCAGCCGGTGTAGACGAAGGAGCAGCCATGGATGGTGGATGAGACGATGTTCTTGAGTTGTTCCGATGAGAAATGCAGGTAATTGCAACACGGATTCCTCTTGAAGTACGATTCTGACGTGCCTACCGACTATGATGAGTTGACGGGGAAGACTTTCCCACTGACACTTTTATTAAAGCTACTTTCTCGTACGGCCCCGATGGATGACGCACATCTTATTTATACGGGCAGGAACCGTGAGGGGTAGTTCAGACCTGGGAATTGACGGCGCACACAAACATACAACAGACAGACCTGTCATTCGCTTATCCATTCGGACTCATCTTCTTTGTCCGCTCTCCCTCATCGAGTGGACAACCCATCACTTCATTTCATCGGATATACGACCTATTGCTCGTGGTAATGGATATTGCCCCGGCTTTGCAATGGCGCCATCTGAATCTGTGAGTCAGCTTGTTGAGGTATCACATCGCCATCACTATTGGTAAGCAAGTGGCGTGGGCCTCTGCTCTGAACGCGAAGACGCGGTGTAGGGACATACTGGACTTCGCGCACAGCAAGGAATGCCGAAGGTCGTCTGGCCGACTGTGTCCGCATCACGCTGAAACCCAGAAGTGTTGGCTTCCTCAAGTCATCCCCTACTGTAATAGGGCAGCAGAATGGAGTTTGCCGATTACCCCTGTGGATTGCTCCGTACATATAGTACCGAAAGTCCTTGGAATTGAGGGATTTCCGACGGGTATATCATGGCGATTTACAGACATCTCCAACATGTACGACCATACCCACTGGAAAGCTCGGGATCCCGTCCGCTCTCCCATAGATAAGCCGGTGAGGGCCAGATTAGTAGTTGGGTCGGTGACGACCAGCGAATCCCTGGTGTTGTACATATTCTTTTTTCCTTTTTTTCTTTTCCTACTTTTGGTACCTAGTATGAGATCGGCTTCCAACGTATCACTAATTTTTTTGCCGATCAGAGACATCGTAGTTGCTGAGTACGAAAATAAAGGAGAGCCTTCCGGCCGCCGTCGGTTCTGTTGGTGCCCGGATACCAAGGAATGGGTGCTCATTTACCGGCGCTCTAATGAAAACAAGCCGGATCCGCTATAGAGATTGCAAAAGAAGCGCTCACAGGGTTCTCTGGATTCTTGAGTATAACGAATAAAGCAATAGGTGGTGAATTGATAGAAGAGCGGGTAAAATTTAAGCAAAGGTGGTAGTTATTTTACATGTAAGCCTTCTACTGTTTCAAGGAACCTCCACGTAATCCCCGTCACTGTTGACGAAACCTTCTAGGATGATATCGCCCCAGAAACTCCCATCAATGGCCTGGCCTTTGGCGGCCAAGACTGCCGCCGGGATTGCACGATATTGGAGTGAATCGATGCATCCCCTTTGGCCCAGTAGAATGCCTGACCGTTGGTTGGGCATCTTCTCCCTGGGAAGAGCGATGGCAAACACTTCCATCTGGACTATTGAATTCGTGAACTCGAGAGTCAAAGAGACTTGAACCCGAGTGCCATCGGGGCTCTGGTACGGCGCATGGATGCCGTTGGTGATGAAGTTGCGGAATTCTGGTGTGAGGAGGTCGGTGGTAATGAAGGTTGACTCGGCGCTCGTATCCCAGAGCATTTGTGTCTGGCGCAGCAGGCACATGGGCATGTTGGCCTCGTGGTCGATGGCCGTAAGTGTTACGTTGGCGACAATTGCCGCCAGAGACCCCTCTGTATCCATACCGGCACGTAATTGCAGGACATGGGGCGGCGGAGTTGGGTGCTTGTTGTCGATGTTTTCCATCTTTTTCAAGGCCGCCCGGCGTTCGAGAGATGCCGGTTGGGGGCAATCCTCCTGATTGATGAGGCCCCTAGTACGTATGGGGCGCGCACCGAGGGGAAGAGTGGAGCAAGAACCGGAGCCAGAGCCGGCACCAGAACCGGAGCCGGAGCCGGAGCAAGGAGAGATGCTAGGCGCAGACCCAACGTCGCCTTCAAGAGAGGACCTGGACTCGAGAGCTAGTCTCCTGAGCCGTTCCCGGCGTTTCGGGTCGGTGATGGGCAAGTGCACACGATCATCAGTGAGGTCGCGCACGCATTCTACAATCGGAGCCAGCGCGTCACTATAAGTGAGGTGATTGCGTGGTAGGGTTACGACGAGGGCAGGTTGGTCTTCACCCAGCTGCCTGCCAATTTCCACGAGCGCTTTTCCGGCGAGATATGTGTCAGGCATGTTGTGTCTGAGTGACCGCTGTCAGTAGTATGTCGAAAAATATATAAGGACCGAATGGTGGTAGAATTGATGATGGAAAAGAGTAGTTCGTAGCAGTACAGTTCCGTCCTCCCAATCGCTTTTATACTCGTGCGCGTCGCACCTTCTCGTGCACATGCAACTGCCACTTCGTTGCTGAAACCGAACCTAACGGAAAAGCTTAAATGTACCTTCGCAAACTTATGGATACCTTAGACTCACATATCTGGAAATGTGACGTTTGAGTATTTGCACCTCATAGACCTCATACTTCAACTCTCGTCAGCATAGCAGGCTTGCAGAGCAGCTGAAAATAGTACAATAAGTTTAGTTTCCTGTTCAAAGTCTCAAACTGCTTTTGGAGTCCTCACAAAATGTAAGTTCCAGTGGTGTATCCGACGGTCGGCGGTCGATAGAGCCTCTACGTCGGACATCGACTGGCGAAAGGGGTCAGGTCGGACATCGGTATCATGTCGACCGTCGGGTACACCTGGCGCAATATTAAAGGCGAATATGTCGGTGTTGTCAACCGGCACGGTTGCATGGCGGACGAAATTACGGAGTTTCGTAGGTTCCCGCCTCCGAGCGAGGATTACAAGTACTAGTAATATGGACCTTACCCTGATGAAAAAGGATGCGATGACGAACTCACGGACGCAATGGCGGGCTTTACGGAGCTTTCTCAGTACGGATCCCGCGTCTCGTGCATACAGCGAATTCTATGCCCTGCGCCCTGGAAGTTTCAAGCACTTCGATTTACCCCTGACCTAAATATGGAGTCGATTCATACTGCCACTGTGAGAGCATCATGGCTCCTGTTAGAGAAAAATACCCGACTCAAATAGACGTATTCAAATACACAGCAGTAATTCGAAATTGAGGGTCCTGTGTAACATGGCGGCCACTGTCTGATTTGCCCCTTGAACTTTGAAGTGATGTCATCAACTCCCAGCAAGAAACCACCGTCATCGATACACCTACAGCTTGAACCCTTTGGACTCCGCACATCCTTCCGCACCACATACAGATCTGGAATCTCGGTATAGACGGGACATGCGGGTCATTACGTACCCATGTCTGCCAGATGCGGGTTCGATCCAAGATGGTCGATTGGCCGGTAGGGGTTCATGTGGCGAGTGCTATGTCGGTAGCCGGTGAGCTAGACAGTGACGTCGGTTAGCATCGAGGACGTCGGATCATATAATATGGCGCCTCTCGCCTCCTGTGTTGCTTAAATCCCTATATTCTATCTTGATTTTCAAGCTCGTTCAGTTCCATCTCGATAGACTGAGCATCGTCATATCAACTGCCCAGGTCAACATGGAAGTCGTCAAGGACATCGTCAGCGGTGGCAAGAAGCGCAAGATCGCCCAGCTGGACTCGTATAGCCAGATCGCGTCCCGGGACGATCGCATTACGACCGACTTTGGCGTCAAGGAGCCGACGGCTGATGAGTGGTTGCGAGTTAATCGGCAGGACCAGATTGGGCCTATGCTGCTGGAGGATAGCTATGCACGGGAGAAGGTATGCATCTTCTTTTATCAAGTGTTATGTGAGATGTTTGGTTGCTAACGTATGTAGATCCACCGATTCGACCACGAGAGAATCCCCGAGCGCGTAGTTCACGCACGAGGTGCGGGCGCGTTCGGGAACTTCAAGTTGTTTGAGAGTGCGGAGGATGTGACGTTCGCGCCCGTTCTCACGGATACATCGAGAAACACGCCTGTCTTCGTACGCTTCTCGACCGTGCAGGGATCGAGGGGCAGTGCCGATACGGTTCGAGATGTCAGAGGGTTCGCTGTGAAGTTCTACACACAGGAAGGGAACTGGGATATTGTGGGGAATAATATTCCTGTCTTCTGTACGTCAAACGGCGGAGTGACCTTTGGTATTGTTCAATGCTAATATGGTTATAGTCATCCAAGACGCTATCAAGTTTCCGGATGTCATCCACGCCGTCAAGCCGGAGCCTCATAATGAGATTCCTCAGGGTCAATCTGCGCATAACAATTTCTGGGATTTCGGTAAGCCTCTCATGTCTCTCTCCATTTTTACCATATCTGACTCTCGCAGTATTCATGCACGAAGAGGCCACCCACATGTTCCTCTGGACAATGTCCGACCGAGCCATACCACGCTCCTTCCGAATGATGCAAGGCTTCGGCGTCAACACATTTACCCTCATCAACAAGCAGGGCGAGCGCCACTTCGTGAAATTCCACTTCACCCCCGAACTCGGCGTGCATTCCTTTGTCTGGGACGAGGCGTTGAAGATCTGTGGTCAGGACCCGGATTTCCACCGCAAGGATCTCTGGGATGCGATTGAGAAGGGGTCATTTCCAAAATGGAAGTTCGGCATTCAGACGATCCCGGAGTCCAAGGAGCATGATTTTGATTTTGATATCTTGGACGCTACGAAGATCTGGCCCGAGGATCTCGTGCCTGTGCGCTACATCGGCGAGTTAGAGCTGAATCGAAATGTAGACGAGTACTTCCCCCAGACGGAACAAGTCGCATTTTGCACAGCACACATGGTCCCCGGCATCGGGCACTCAGACGACCCTCTTCTTCAGGGCCGAAGCTTCAGTTACTTCGACACCCAACTCTCCCGTCTGGGCATCAACTGGCAAGAACTCCCCATCAACCGACCCGTCTGCCCCGTGATGAATTTCAACCGCGACGGCCAGGGCCGACACACGATTACCAAGGGAACAGTCAATTACTGGCCGAACCGCTTCGGTGTGCGGCCTCCAGCCAATATGCAAGAAGGGGCGTACTATGACCCGCCGCAGAGCGTCGAGGGCGTCAAGGCGCGCACGAAGAGCACGAAGTTCAGGGAGCATTTCAAGCAGGCGCAGCTGTTCTATAACAGTCTCTCCCCGTATGAGAAACACCACGTTGAGTCCGCGCTCGCGTTCGAGCTGGATCATTGCGATGATCCGATTGTTTACGAGCGCATGTCGCAGCGCCTAGCGGATATCGATCTCGAACTGGCGCAGATTGTCGCGGAGATGGTGGGCGGCGTGAAGCCGACTAAAGCGAGTCGAGAGAATCACGGGAAGAAGGCGAAGAATGTCAGTCAAACGGAGTTACAGCCGCGCGAACCGACGATTGTGAGTCGTCGTGTGGCGGTTATTATTGCGGATGGATTCGATCGTTCTGCGTATGAGGGCGTCACCTCTGCGCTGAAGGCGTCGGGTGCGTTGCCGTTCACCATTGCGCCGCGCCGCTCGGAGATATATCCTGACGGCGCGGAGCATATGTCTGGTCAGGGCGTGAAACCGGATCATCACCTCGAGGGTATGCGGTCTACGCTCTTCGACGCGATTTTCGTACCGGGGGGCGCGGAGTCTATAAAGACACTGCAATCAAGTGGCCGCGCAATCCATTATATCCGGGAAGCCTTCGGGCACTTGAAAACGATCGGCGCGATGGGCGAGGGCGTACAATTCCTCGAGGAGGCGCTAAGGATTCCTGAGATTGAACTGTCGACGGATAATACGAGTGTGGAGTCGTACGGGATTGTTACCATGGCGAAGGTTTCGCCTGAGGATGTTAAGGGCGTTGTGAATGCTGCCAAGCAGAGTGCGAATTTCTTGGAGAAGTTCTGGTTGCAGATTGCGCAGCATCGGAATTATGAGCGGGAGATGACGGGGTTGAATTCGAAGGTTGCTTATTAGGGTGAGTATAGGGGTTGGAGTTGAAAAGTTGTGTGAATAGGGGTATGGATGGGAATATCTAGAAGTGTGGTCAGTCATGGTAAGGGGTGAAAATACGGTAGAACACAACACAAAGCAAAATAGTCAAATACCAAAAACACTCGTAAATATCTTTCCTTCATGCTATCTAGTGAATGATCATCTACATCGTCCGTCTCAACACATCCCCCCGTCCAAACGAGACCCTATTCCCACCACCAAAAGGAACATCCCAATGCCTCGCCACACCCGCCGCAGCCCTGCCCTCACCCCCAACAGCAGCAACCGCAGCCTCAACCGTCCAATCCTTCACATACGACCGGAAAGTCCCATACGTCGTCTTCCTCCCCACCTCACCCAGCGACGTCGTAAAGCTCTTACGGGCACCATCAAACGACAACCTCGTCCCCCTCGTTCTCCTCAAATCATCAACCAACGACATCGACCTCCCCCTACCCTCAACAAACGACGTCTGCACCTTCTCCCTCACACCCTCAAATTTCCCCTCAAGCCTCTCCATCGCAACCCCCCTCGCCGCCGTCTTCTCCCCTTTCATCTCCATCTCCTCGACCGCGCCGGTAAGGACCTGTCCCGGTTTCTTCCCCAGCGCCTTAAACAACCCCTTCGCGCCCTCGGAAAACCCCCGCGTCAACGAGCCTGTGATGGCGCTCGTGTAGAATTCCTTCCACACGCCCCCCAGCGTGACGCCGTCGCCGGACGCGACATCGTACGCGGCGCCGCCGAGTACGGTGCCTGCTACGCCCGCAGCAATATCGACGGAGGCTTCGATGGCGAGGGATGCGCCGTCCGTTAGGACGGCGGCGAGGGCTTGGAGGGAGAGGCTGAGGACGTCCTGCACGAGGTCGCGCCAGGTGATTTCGATGCCGAAGATGCTGAAATAGCCGGTTGGGTCGAGACGGTTTATGGGGTCGGAGAGACAGTATGTGTACGGGTTTGTCTCGCCCGATGTGAAGGGGCTGCTTATGTCTGGGCTGTGGAAGGTCATTAGGATGGGGTTGTAGACGCGGTTGCCGTTGCCGAGGTGGTACCAGCCTGTTATGGGGTCGCGCCATTGGCCGTTCCAGGCGATGGAGGTTGAGGAGGGGGAGGAGCCGTAGGGGGTGTAGTGTTGGCTGTGGAGGGTGGTGTCTAGACTGGCGAGAGTGGACTGGTGGGAATCGGCGGCCCAGAGTTGGGTTGTGGATTGTCCGTTTTGCTGGAGGATTTGGCCCCAGTATTGATGACCGTCTGAGACGTAGCTGATTTGCGTGTCTCCGTTGGACGCGGCGATGAGCTTGGTTCCTCTGTAGTGAAGATAGAAGTCTGGCTTTCCAGGGACTTGTTGGAGAAGTAGTCGACCCTGGGAGTCGTACTGGTACCGACTCAACCATTCGCCGTTGGAATCTTTTACGGACGTGAGATAACCCGCGGGGTCGTATTCCAGTTTTCGGCCTTGCTCGTCGCGGATTAGGTAGCCGTTATCATCATACTCAAGGGCAATATGTGAAGGCTCATCCGGATTGCTGTTAATGATGCTTATGAGCTGGCTGGGATCGTCTCTGGGATACGAATACATGGCCGTGTTTTGTGAACCGTCCTGGAAGCTGGTAGTCACACGCTCGAAACCCCCGACGGTAGTGAATGAATACAGCTGACTTTGGATCTTGCGGCCGCGATGGTCCAAGGGAGCTTGCTCGCCTTGACATTGATAGTCAATTAAGCGGCCCATGTTGTCGTATGCAAAGGTCTCTTGTCGAAGCTGGTTCCCACTACCGTCTTTCAGTTCGCGGCTCTCGAGTCGACTTGCCACGTCGTAGGTCTGGCTCAAGCTGTACACTAGAATTCCGTCTTGAGTGATGTCGCGTAGGACCTCACGGCCAAACTCGTCGTAGGTAATGTCCGATGTCAGAGTCTTGTTCTCGTGGGTGTCGTTCACACTGGTCTGTGAGAGACGGTTGGTAGCATCATAGCCAAGCGTGACATTCAGGGGGCCTTGTGTCAATTGCTTGAGTCGGCCATGCTCGTCGTAGGTAAGAGCTTGGTTCTGACCGTGGAAGTTCTTGTAATGCTGGAGTCTGCCATTCATCGAGTACTTATACTCCGTCGTTGAAGTCGGCTTGTCCTTGATGCTGATAGTCTCAGATGCTAGTCGACCAGACGGCAGATATGTCATTGCCTCTGAGCACAGAGCATTCTGGCTTTGGAGCGTGTCACCAGTCTTGTGGTCGTAGGCATAGCTGTTCGATTCATCTCTGGTTGCGACCGATGTTAAAGCATAGTCCAAGACCGGATTGTAGTTCATCTGTAATCTGTCGCGTTGAGGTGTCTCAATCGATGAAGCTTTTGGCTGGATCCCGTCATAAGACAGGATGGTACGTCGACCACCAACCTCACGATCCGTCACGCGTTCCAGTCCATCCAGGGACTGCTTGCCCAGAGCGACATCTTCAATCACAACAGACTCGGCGAGAGCTTTGGTGCTATGAGCCGGGTACTGTGTTTTCACAACACGGCGGTCCGCGAAGGTCGTTTGGCTCACACGGTCGAAGCAATCGTACGTGTACCGAGTAGCACCACCGAGACTGTCCTGTTCCTGGGTCTTGCGACCAAGCCCGTCGTTGGTGTAGTCGGTGTTGCTGTAAGGGCTGCCATCACTCTTCAACAGCGCTTTCTGAACAAGAACATCTTGACCCTCATACTTGGCCCTGATTTTTCCCTGGTTCGCAATGCCCTCCGTGTATGTATACGTGACTGGTTCAGTCGTCACTTCAGTGACAACGCCGTTGCTATCGGTTATTTTCGAAACGTAGCCCCAGCCGTCGTATTCATATTCATGACTCGAAGTCTGCTTTTCAGGTTCGGCGTCATCTGCAATCCTCATCCAGTCGATATCGTGTGTTTGACTGCATTGACCTTGCTCGTTGTAGCTTTTCTCGTGCACGACGCGGAAAGTACCCGTGTAAGAGCCATCGGCGTCAACTGCCCCATCATCATCCTGCTGCTCGATCTTGCAGACTCTCTGCAGGCCGTCGGTAGTGTACCGAGTCTTGGCACCCTTCACATCCGTCACAGTCATGATGTATCCGGCAGTCTCATCCGCAACAGTATACTCACTCTTGCGTGTGGCTTCGTAAGGGGTGCCTGCGGAGAAAGTTGCGCTCACTTGCCGCCCTATCGGATCGTACTCGAACTGGTAACTGTTCTCTGTCTTGTCGACATGCGATACAGTCAATCCTCGGTCCAAGCAGTAGCCCGTCTGCTCCTTGACGGAGTGATTATCAAAGCTCAGCGTCTCCTGAGATTCTGTCACAGTCCCGTCGGCGTACTCATAGGTCCAGCTTTGGACCATGGGGTAGTTGTCGGACAACTTGGTTGTTTGTTGCTGCAAGCGCCCGTGGTCTCTCTCATCCGGAGCATTGTAGTAAACACGGTCAATACTCGAGATGCTCTGGCCATCCTCGAAAGTCTCGGACTTTTGAGCGAGGACGAATGAGGCGACCGGCGCCCCAGTAGCTGTGGGTACATCAACGTACGTATGGCGCGTGGATCGCACGGGTGCTATGCCCTTTTGCTCGGATGGTGAGACTGTCTGCTCCCGCAGGTATCGTGGGAAGCCATGGGGATCAGCTGGACAGCTGCCCTGTTCTCCACCAGGCGGATAGTAGGCACGAGTTGTTTGCAGACCGTCGGCTTGGACATCCATGAGGGGGTTTCCCCATTCGTCAAATTCATGCCGAGTTACTTCGTCCCGCGAATTCGTGTTGGCAGTGGGAGGTAGGTTGATGTCCCGGTATGTAGTCGTGACGGTCTTTGGGAGTTGGAACTGAGCGGGCTGATGCTCGAGGGGAACGTTGGGATGGATATTGTATTCGATTCTCTGAGTGATCTCCTTTTCATCGAGATGTTGGTACGACTCGACTAACAGATGAAACCGGTTGTAAGTGTTTCTTGTCGTCTGACCCCCGGAGATGGAAACAGTCGACGTGTACTGATAGTTGTCTATCGCATGGTACAGATTGTCTTCGTTCTGTTTCCACGCAGCAACGCCACCGAAGCCGAAGAAGTTGTTGCTTGAATAGCTGTAGAGTGTTCTGATGGCGGGCTGGTCATTACCAGGCTGCACCGTATGGGCAATGACATACGGGATGTATTCATAAGGACCACCGCTGGGCAATCGGTGGCCCTGGGCCTTGTATTGAGCCTGCTCAACAAGACCCTCAGGAGTCCGGACCTTGGAGATGCATGTGATAGCATCAAACGTTTCGTACTCAAACTTCCACTTCGGGTCACCCTCTAAGGGCAAACGGAACTCGCCCAACTTGTTTTCTTGCTGGACAAGCGTGAACTTGGAAGCATTGCTGCTATCCGGGGCACGGGTGATCTCAACATATGGGCTCCCATAGTGGATTGACAACAAGACATCGTCGCCATCCTGTATCTTGCTCAATCTGGGCTGACTATCGTGAGCCGTCCAAGTCAACGTCAGTGACCGACCGTTCGCGGCATACAACTTGACCGGTACACTGGCGTTGTAGATGTTGTGGGAGTTGGATAGAACCTCGATTCTACCGTCTTTGTGAATAATCTCGAAGTCTGAGCCTTTCTGCTGAAACTTGAAACTCTTCAGCTTCTGGTCTTCAACATGCAGAGCACCCCCAGTCTGAGTGACTCGATAGTGCTCGCCCGTAGAGAGGAAAAGGAGACGCGGTTCAGCATGGTGATACTGGGAGAGGTTTAATGACCATCCAGTGCCGAAGCCGCAGTTCTCTGTGTTTAAGGGGCTGAAGTTCAAAGAGAGAGTGAAGGAGACACAGTTGCGTGCCTTGGCTGGAGACTCGTATAATGTGATGGATGTGGTATACTGGCCCGTCCGAGCATCAACACCCTTTTCGACATAACTGGAGAAGTTGAAGCCCTGGGAATATAGAGAGTTGTGACCGGGCGCCATGGCTGCTGTGACTGATGGATTGGAATGTCGGAAATGTGATTGACTAAGGAGAGAGAAATTCGAGAGGGTCTTTGAATCGAAAAGTCATGAGAAGTTATACTAATATCATTCAGATATATTCTAAACAGTGCTGGCCTTCGTTGATGTCGTCCTCTTGGAGTCGAGACACGTCTTGAGCGTCAGAGTACTGATTAGTGATCAACAGCAAGCACCTACATCAAGCTTGTCCGCACAGAGATATCGACACGATTTATGTGTGCTGGTGATGAAACAATCAGTTCAGCTTTATTCGCTTCTCTCACTATGAGCAGCCCCCTTCACAACCGAATGAGTGAAAATTCATTTTCCGGATCAGCTAAACCGGTCATTTCATCGAACAACTTACGAACTCCTTTCACAGTACTCGCGATCTTGACTCTCAATAGCACCAAACCACATCCTTGAGGGTTAGCTATGTTCAGCTCCCCAGGACAAGAGCTGTGACGACACGTAAACACTTCAACATCGTGTATCTCATTGGCCGACGGGAGCTCGAGAGAGACGGCCGGTCACAGTCTAGACTGGACAATATGTGAATTCTTCTTGAGCATGCATCACCCTAGGTGACCTGGCCTGCCAACACCAAGGGTAGATCGTCGACACCAAGACCTGGGTTCTGTCCCGGAGCTGAGAAATACCAGCCATCGTGACGGCGACGCGACTCTCATCATCGGTTCTCAAAGTGAGTTTGTTGAGGAGGTATCCAGGTACTCGCAGCGTATGAGATATCGTGAGGATGTTTTGACACTGTCTCATGATGCAAAAAGGGACTATTGGAGAAATAGTCGGCAGGGTTGTATCATTGTAGGCAGGCAAGAACCTTGAGAGAATTGGAGTTCACGAATCCATGCTTTCTCGTGCCGTACAAACGGAGTACAGAATACTCAGATCCGTCTGTCCCGCGTACGGTGCTGTTATCTCCGAGCTGTACGGAAATGGTTGACTTTGCACAGTACGGAGCCGGCAATGCGCTATTCAACCATGACAACCCCGCACATGAAACGGACACATCGTTTTCCGTAAGTTATACGGTTTATTCAGAGTCGTTTGAACGTATTCCCCACGGTGCGGAGAATGGACCAGGGCCACGCCATCAGGTGGGTTTCTCCTGCAGGAAATTCAAGCTTCACGGACACTCAAGTGGACCTCTCCACTTCGGCCCTAGGATGATGGGGCCAGCCCTATCTGATTGGCGCCCCTCACCTTGACGGTAAGGATTCGCAGTCTGGGGCTGAGAGACTTCGACAACGCAAGCAGATCAAGGGCATGCTTCAATGTCGACGCGATGCATTGACGATCAACCGATTGAGACCCGTTCACGCTGTCGCGTAGCTCGGCTGATCGGCTGATTGGCTCAGTTGACTTCGTCTCCGACTTTGTTGACGATCCTGGAATTGTGAAGGTGCTCTCCATACCTACGGATACGTAATCGAATCCGAACAAGGAGCTCATCCCCCAATCCAGGGGTCCCGCGACTATTACCTGCGCTACGGATTACCTGTATCGTACGCGTCTTGGTCGATCTCTTGTGGAGTTGACTATAGACCGATGATGAGAATCGTACGAGATCCAATTATATCTGGTAATGTTTGGGTCCAACTTGACGAAATAGGTATTCAGTGAATATAGTGCCGGAGAGCTGAACATGTGCTCCGCCATGGATTTTCGAGATCCGGGCTTGGCGCGACGTACACTGTGATGATGAAGCCCTAATCCCGAAGCAAGGTAAGTGAAGGGCGACATGACGGGAGATGATGAAGATCGCCGCGTCTGCCGACGCGGGACTGCGGGACCTAGCGGTGTGGCGGAACGGGATGGCTGAATAGGAATCCCGACTATCCCTGATGAGAGCCTCAGTGCATTGCGGGCATGTCATCGTGGAGTCGACATAGAGCAGTCGATTTCTGGTATAAATGCCCGACGGCTTCACTGCCAGCAAGACATATCACTTCCATCTCATTCACCATCAACAAGCCTCCCTCACACATCTCCTCTCAACCATCAAACACCAAACTCCTCTTCTCCCAATAATAATCACAATGAAGTTCCAAGTCGCCCTCCTCGCCCTCGTCTCCGTCGCCGCGGCCTGCGGCGACGGAACCTTCCGCTGCAAGAACCCCGACAAGAGCGTGGCGGAGGAACACGAAGCCACCATGCGCATCTGCAACAAGCTCGAAGCCGACACCTGCTGGTGCTACCACTGGGCCGAGGACTACTGCGACCTCGGCTCCGAAGAGAAGATCGAGGAATTCAAGCGTCGGTGCTATGCTCAGGGCGAGAACTGGTATGCTAATGAGTGTTAGGGCAGGTAGAGGTATGTGATATAGTCCTGGACAGATGTGATTTTGAGGACAGTTGCTGATGGAGGAATTAGGGCGTACAGTTTACACGACCATTGGAAATGAACTTATGGGATATGAATACGGAATGGATGGGGTTCGGAATAATATGGATTGGTTCGGAGACAGTTTGAATGGATTGATGGATATCACCATGCTGGTCTTGCGGCTTCATTGTTGGTCGCGCCTCATCGTATAAATTGGTATTATACGACTTGACCCGTTGGACTATTATCGCATCAATCAATGAACATTACATCATGAACATCGCATTTCATACTCCTTTTGCTGAACCGTGTCATGTTTCGGCGTAGTTTTTAACTCACAGTTTATCGTAAACTCCTTCTCGGCGGGCTTATACACAAAATCGGTGACGAACGTTGGCTTCAATCTTAATAAATCGGTCTTCTTTTCATACACAAGTCAAACGTGTGCATATGATTCTGTTAAGTTAGCTCATCTGCCCACTTATAGAGCAGTTTGTACGGAACGACCGCCTACTCTGCTCAAGCCTGTCTCCTGCTCCCCAAAATTAGAGACTTGACATCGTAGTCACAACGGTTGCTTGCGTTGTTGTTTTAAAACTACCTACCTAGGTACTCATTAACCATTGTTGAGTGAACGGTCTCAAACTTGTGCTATCTTCAATACGTCTTAGAATCGAGGTCAATGGTACGGTAGTTCGTTCTGGAGATGTACACGAATAGACAACTTGGCCCAATTACTGCCTTATTACTGTCACCAAAAGAAGCAAATCGATAGATCAGACGTTAAATGTGAATATCTCATTTCCATTAGGTACCTAGCCGCCTCATACTCCTCCCATCTTCATAACCGAAAACCCCCTAATCCCACCGACAAAAGTTAACACTAAGACTAACCCCATGCGCCATCCAAACACCCGCATCCCACACATCATAGCACAAATCTACCAGCGTCGAAAACGCCTGCTCACACGCTTGCTTCGAGCTAAACGACATGATCTGCCCAACATTGGCCGTGTGGCCCTTCGCATCCGAGAACTCGACCCACTCCCGGGGAGGCTTGTTCCAGTGCGCAGCGCAGTAGTCCGCCGCGTAGAAGCCGATCTCGCCTTCATTGACACAGTCCTTCTTGTGCAGGCCTTCGGCGTGGTTGTAGCAGAGGTTGGAGTGTGGGGTGCTGGCAGCAGCAGCAGCTGCTGCAGCTGCAGGAGGGGCGCTGAAGAACTCGGCGCTGTACTGGCTGTATAGGTTGGATGCTTGGGGGTGCTGGGCTTGCATGTGTGGTGATCCAAACACGTTGGGCTGTTGCTGGTTGACAAAGGCCATGGGTTGGGGGTTCATGACGGCCAAGGGGGCTTGTTGGTTGATGAAAGCGACTTGCTGCTGTTGATGCATGCAGTCTAGCGGGTTGTAGCACACATTGGCCAAGGTGACCAGAGATGCGGGAACGACGTTGACGAGCTGCATGTTGGATGGAATGGGAGGAGATGTGAATTGATGATGGCGGCTTGAGAGGGGATAGATGCATGAAGAACAACTGCTCTGAACAACTGAGACTCACCGGCGAGGTGTCAAGGCTTATATACTCCGGTGTCAAGTCGTTCAGGACCGTGACGAGATCAAGCACAACCTTCGGACTAGCAATATCACCAGTATGGATGCTTGTCGTTGACAGTCCCATACCCAAATAGGCCATCATATCTGTTCACTGTTCGCAGGGGTAGAAAACGACCAAGGGTCGTATGGCACCACGTTCGAGCGCTTACTCGTACAGTCAACATTTCCTATGGCCGGCTTTTCGTCACCGTCCAGGATTCTATTGCGGCGATGAGCCTTACGAGGCAAATTTCGAAAGCAAGCGGTCAAATTCTTCGTGATGGACAGTTGCTAGCAACTCTTTCAACTCATTGGGCGCTCTGTTCATGAACCATGGTCCCCGTAGATGCTAGCTCTCCCATCAACAGCGATGCCAAGACACTCAAGGCCGTGTGCATAATTCGGATTGTACGTGACTCTCATGATAGTACGGCCAGCCGGACCATCAGCTCGGTGGAGGTTGGAAATCGGAGCCCCGGTTTCGATGGAGATCTGCATACGGTGTACATACACCCGAGCATCCGGATTCTGCAGCCCGAAGATCTGTGGGACAACGATCCGCGCCCAGGAGATCAGAGTTGATCAAATAGGTATCCACACTAGCAACTACGGTAAATAAAGACGACACTATTGTTTGAGATGCCGCGGCTAGCGATGCGACTACCTAAACACATCACGACTCGGAGATACCAATTGGAGGTTATCAAGGTCAAGCTTGAGAATCGGGGTCCACCTAGGGCTGAGAATGACAGGGGTTGGTGGGTCGAGATACCGACCGACCTCGTCACGTTGCTTCACGACGGGATCAGAGTCCCGGTATCCTGGACCGTGGGCCATGGCTTTGTCCTTCAACGGCATCTCAACGGTGTTATGCATGTAATGCACATACATAATAGTTCAGACCAACTAAGGCCTGAGCCTGGGGCATTCCGTATTGCCTGGTATGTACCTAGGCTGTGATCAACAGATTGATAACTCTATCAGACTGCAAAGTCGCCAGGAATAAATCCGGACGCCTACCTGTACTCGCATTTGAAGTGATGCTCACGAGTGGGTCGTAAGGCAGGGTCATGCTTTATACAACAGCTCCACCAACCAGGCCACATTCGAAGCTATGAGCTGGCAAGCAGACACTACCAGCAGGTAGATACGGAATTTTTAATCCGTACGCATAAAGCGGCATACGACAAATACCTAGCATCGAGATTGGGTCCGTTTCTCTATCCGTTTCTCCAGGGCAGTCGGGCGACGGCAGCGAAGAGGCGGGGACCACATCGTCGTCACCATAGCCTCAGCATGGGCACAGTGTGCGCAATCGCTTGATTGAGATATTCAGGCGCTTGAGAAACGTAAGGGATACCCGGGTAACGACGGACTACTTGGTCTCGGCAGTAGTTCTAGGAGGCTGGGGATCTTCTCGGCCAGGTATGGTCAAGCTTGCGAGGCTCGGAACGCTCGTCCGGGTTCCTTCTTCATCTTCAACGATAATCGACGCAAGGAGGATGAGATCATTATTTGATGATTTCTCACTTGGTCGGCTTGAACACTTCAAACTATCGATCAGGTTGAGACCAAGGCTGTTGCTTCCTTACGCTGTATCTCAAGGATCCCAGTGGGTTGGCTCTACACAGCCAAGCATATAAGCGCAAGGAGTCCATCAACAGGACTGAGCCCTTCGGCAATGTTAACATGACCAGCGTTCACTCTGTGCCAGTGCCAACGACATGGAATGACAGCACGCGGCCATGTTGCAACTCACAGCCGGAGACGGCAAGTTCGAGGTTGTTGGTCATTATTGGCCAAATCCAAGATCGGCAAAGATGCAGTTCCCGGAAAACTTGGAGACAGTATCGATACAGCCTCTTAAGTCTGATCTCTAGGTCGGCACATCAATGGGTGAAACTGTGGACCATAGAACAAAGGTGTGCCGATTCAACAGGCACATCATGCTGTTGCTGAGGCAATGGATGCCACTTCTGCGATCTGATCGAATACGATCACTTAGGTAGGTAACCTCCTCAATGCCTGCAACAGCTGAAAGGTCGACCAGAGTCGTGAAGACTCAAATGGACACGTATCAAACGTCAATTGGGCTTGAGAACTGCTACTTACCATCAGTCAACATGAGTACCCTTACATCGAAACCGACCTTGGTGGCGTGATGCAGGTAGGACCAAGAGGCTCAGCGGTAGGGGCGAGCACGCAACAGTGGCGTCTCAGCCGCAACGACAGCAAAGAACATTGCATCTTTCCATCTGCGACTGACGAGTTGATTATAATTCGTGGGATTCGAGATCACATCGCAGGCATGGAGAATCAGCAGGATTGGGTAGATCTGCTGACTGGGAATACCGCATAATCGATGTCAAGGACGATCGCTTTCATGTCTCGGAAATAACTGAGCTTTTTGTCGACTTCATCGATTGCAATGAAATATTGAAAGGAAGCATCGACAGGTGAGGTTGTTATCATGGGAGTCGACTCGTACGTGAGACGGGGGACAATGGAATACGATGCTCCGATGACGGAGGCAGCAAATCATTCAAGGCAGGTGGTATCCAAGATTTGGGTTTACACAAAAAGGATGTCGAAATGAGGAAGAAGGTACCACGAAATAGGTAGTAGTTGCTGTCGACTTCCATAAGATGCCTTTCGGTGAGGCAAATGGCAGGCACGGGGAAGTTGAGGGAAGAAGAAAGAGTGAGCTCTTCCCTTTGCCGAATCATGATCAGGTGCCGTCGATTTTAGTCGGGCGTAACCATGGCGACAAAGATGTCACTGTTCCTTTGTCCGTGCTACGGGTATATTTCATCCTACAGGAACCGCAGGCAACATCAATATTAAAGCCGACTTCACGTTGAACAGCGTATATTTTACTCTATTTGATTCATTCTACTTTCGTTTCTTCAATCCAACTGATGTAAGTAAATTGAACCATTATCGTCACCGACCGTCGTACCTTCAAGGTACCTTCGTGTGGATCTGGGCGGGCCTACCCTAGCGTTGCCCGTTTGGGTTGTTATGGTGGAGATTGAGCCATCGGTTGCCCGCGCAACGGGAGCTCGGAAGAAAACAAATCCATATTTGACGAGCCGTCCCTCCACTCTTTGCCTTGTTCCCCTCCACACAACCGAACAACTACAGACTACCCTACCTACACTAACGCTTGCAATTAAGCAATCACGGGCATCCCGATCCATCTGACGCTACTGTGCCGAACAAACTTACGATCGTACACACTCACTTCGCTGTCAATTCACTCTTCGTATCATCGGCAAGTCACAATGGCGTCCCGGACGCTGGAATCTCGCTTCGAGCGCATGTCGGTAAATGACGTTAATGACGAAAACAAGTACCCGCCGAAGTCCAAGGTAAGCAAAGCTGGCTGCATTGCTGTGTCAAAGCAGACAGCCGGGCTGACCACCGCGCGTGCGTAACAGGCCATCTCCACGACGACGCAGGCGACACTCAATGCAGCCCGACCTAAAGTGTCCAAGGTTGCACTCCAGGCTCAGAGCGCAAATGCTAATGCCATCACCGCCTCTGTGACCCTCCCCTCCCAAGCCGCCCAGAGAAAGAACACCGCCGCTCCACCCTCGCCCACCAGAAAAGCCCTGCCCGCAACCGGCTCGGCACGGTCCTCGTCCAATGAGAGCGCACTCGTAGAGCGCCGGGCACCCTCGCTGATCGAACAGCCCTCCGTCAAGCACTTCAACCTTAACATGTTCGAGATTGGCAGACCACTAGGCAAGGGCAAGTTCGGCCACGTCTACCTCGCCCGTGAACGCACGAGCGGCTTCATCTGCGCCCTCAAGGTGCTCTACAAGACCGAGCTCTCGCAAGGCCGCGTGGAGAAACAGGTGCGCCGCGAGATCGAGATCCAGAGCAACCTGCGCCACCCCAACATCCTGCAGCTCTACGGCCACTTCCACGACAGCAAGCGCGTCATCCTGATCCTCGAGTTCGCGGCCAAGGGCGAGCTCTACAAGCACCTGCGCCGCGAGCACAAGTTCCAAGAGTGGAAGGCGTCGCAGTACATTGCGCAGATGGCCAGCGCCCTGCGCTACCTGCACCGCAAGCACGTCATCCACCGCGACATCAAGCCCGAGAATATCCTCGTCGGCATCCACGGCGAGATCAAGATCTCGGATTTCGGCTGGAGCGTGCACGCGCCCAATAGTCGTCGCGCTACCATGTGCGGAACTCTCGATTACCTGCCGCCGGAGATGATCAAGCCCGGTGCTTCGGATAATTACTACAATGAGAAGGTTGACCTGTGGAGTCTGGGTGTCTTGACGTACGAGTTCCTGGTTGGCGAGCCGCCTTTTGAGGATACGCCGATTATGACGCAGAGACGGATAGCACGGGGTGAGATGACAATTCCGGACTATGTCAGCCCGGAGGCGCGGGATCTTATCAAGAAGGTATGCTTTGCTCTTAATTCTTTAATTTTTTTTCATGTTGCTAATATCGATCTCAGCTCCTTGTTCTCGACCCCGAGAAGCGGATACCCTTGGAAGAAGTCCAGGTGCACCCATGGATTGTCAAGCATTGCGTCAAGGGCAACACTCGGAAATGAGTCGATTGAAAGAGATGGCGAAGGGGTCTGGTTGTGTGGTCAACGTATTGATTCTCGAAAAACAAGAGAAACAGGGTGTTGCTGTTGTTTCCATTGCATTGTCGACAGAGCGGGCGTCTGGACGTAACGGGGGTTTATGGGGAGAACATGGGAATCTGGAATGTTCAAGAAGGGTTTCTGTTTTTTTTTTTCTTTTCAATTGTAGTTCCGATTGTGTGTGGCTTTGGCCTTTTTTCTTTTTCCTCTTCTTTTCCCTTTGCCGTTATGGATTGTGGCAAGTAGTTGTTACTGAATACAAACATATGATGCAATTCATGATTGGGATCTTGCTTCTCGTGATGGACGTTGTTAGCCCCCGTCTAGGACATTATGTTGGTACAAGCTATGATGGAACAGCCCGGCATAGCAATCTTTCTTCCCCCTTCTCCTTCATTATTTCCCATCTATCTATACACGTCGTCGAAGGGTCTGGTATCTGAATAACAGGAGTCCCAAACCTGGTTCACGACCTTGTTGGCCTGGGCTTCATCTCTGCAGCGTGGCCGGGCTAACAAGGACGCTACTGCTCTCTTGCGCACGCATTCCTGGAATTGCTGTGTGAGTGTCCAGTTTCCTCTTGTGAAGGTCTCACGCGACCATCTGCATTCGCCGCTGAGCATGGAGGCGCGGATCTGTGAGATGTTAGCATTGATCCCCCCTTTATCGCACCCTGATGGGCGAATGAAAGGATGATGAGAAATGGAAGAGACCTACCTCGGTGCACGCCGCATGCTTCAAATCCTTATCCCCCGTCCAATCCATCTTCCACCTCAAATGATCCCACGCATGCACCATCTCATGCGCAAGCGTATCCTCCATATGCGACCGACTCCTGATCTCATTCGAGCAAATCAAAATGCCCGATCCGGGATCAAACCCACCACTCTGCCGATGCACCTGGCCATCCTCCGTCAACCTGGCCGGACAGCGCGCACAGACGACATTCGAGGAATCGATGCGCCCGTTCAAGTCGGCGATCTTTTCACGCAGGAAGACGACGGTGGGCGAGTGCGCGAGGGCGAAGTCCCGCCATTTCTCGCATGTTTGGCAGTCTCGCTCTTCGTTGGCGATGTAGCGCGATTCGCGGTAGTGGAAGACGCCCTCTGGCGTGATGGAGCCTGTTAGGATCTTGAAGTAGTTTACCCACCATTGGGTTTTTGGGTCGAAGCCTGTGCGGGCTGGGTCGTTTTTTAGGATGCGGGGGAAGGAGGGCTCATCTTCTTGTTTTGAGGGTGTTGTAGGTGCTGGTGATGATGAGGATGGTGTGCTTGAGGAGGTTTGTTGAGGGGTTGAAGAGGACGCCTCTGGGGGCGTCGACTTTTTGAAGAACATTCTGACCTCAATTCAATTCTTTGATGAGATGAGATGAGTTCAACATGCCAGTTGTGATTTATCTTTTTTTTGTGTTGACCCCAATCGTATTGTATTCGTATGAAATCGGGTTGAGCTGTTGCATGATGTAACGAAGGAACTGAGCTGCAATGATCACTAATACGGCAGGCGGTGAGCGGATTTCAGCTGACGACGGACGGCTGGTTTTCTGCCGGTCCGATCTACGCTCCGAGTCATTGTGTCCTCATGCGACTGTGTAGACCCCGATATCTAGCATCTGCCATCACCAGCTCACATTTGCGCTTCATATATTCTTTTCCTGGTCAGATTCGTAAAATTGCGGTTTTATCAGGTGGCGAGTTTTGTTTGGGTGCTGTTGCTGTGCCTACCGAATTTGTTTACCGGATCTCTGGGATTCACTAAGCCGTGAGCTTCGTCATGACGGAATCCGGGATCTCTTCGCCGAGTGAGTCGATCCATCTTCATCAGTTCTTATGCTTCGCTTTACTTGATGAATCATTTTTTTAAATGTTTTTACTTTCATTTCATCATTTGATTGATGAGATCTATGATTTAAGTCATCTTCACTCAAGTTTACATTCATTGAATCAACCCCTGAGATGGTGATCGGTACTAACACTCAACCCAAATCTCAGTCACGAAGGGCTCAAAGCCTCTCACCGTTGTCATCAAACTTGGTACGTAAAATCATACCGAATACAATAAAACAATCAACTTTTATGTATGTATCTATGCTGCCAACTTGACTAACACGTCTCAGGAACCAGTTCGATTGTGGATGAAAAGACTCATGAGCCTCTCCTCTCCATTCTCAGTCTCATAGTCGAAACAGCCGTGAAACTACGCAAAGATGGCCACAAAGTCATCATCGTGTCATCCGGTGCCATCGGTGTCGGATTACGACGCATGGATGTCGAGAAACGACCCAAGCATCTCTCCAAGC
The DNA here is from genome assembly GCA_028637685.1 of Xylariaceae sp. X3-2. Lineage (NCBI taxonomy): Eukaryota > Fungi > Ascomycota > Sordariomycetes > Xylariales > Xylariaceae > Xylariaceae sp. X3-2. The sequence goes on from JAJFDI010000066.1 coordinate 133,408, forward strand.
TTCAAGCCCTGGCTGCCATCGGTCAATGCCGTCTCATGAGTCTTTGGGACAGCTTATTCGCTCATCTGCAGCAACCTATCTCTCAGATTCTGCTTACACGGAACGATATAGCAGATGTAAGAGATACCATCCTCTGTTTTCATAGGCATAATCTAATGATTTTATTATAGCGTTCGAGGTATCTCAATGCGCAGAACACGATGGCAGAGCTCCTAGACATGGGCGTTATCCCCATCGTCAACGAGAACGATACTCTGGCTGTAGCTGAGATCAAATTTGGTGACAACGACACATTGTCTGCCATCACTGCTGCTATGGTACATGCCGACTTTTTATTCCTAATGACAGATGTCGACTGTCTGTACGACAAGAACCCCCGCACACATCCAGATGCCCGCCCTATTGAGGAGGTTGAGGATATCAGTGCCATACAAGCAGATGGTACGACACGCTGAAACCCTGCAGCCCCGTAACACTTACTAACCAAAAAACCACAGTCTCATCCGCCGGCTCCTCACTCGGCACAGGAGGCATGGGCACCAAGATCGTCGCAGCCCGACTAGCAACATCAGCCGGCGTAACAACAATCATCACGCGCTCCTCCCGTCCAGGCAACATCCACAAAATCGTGCGCTATCTCCAGGCCAAGCGAAGCAAAGGCATCTCACCACCACCCGAAGACATCACCTCAACCTCCACCCCCTCAACAGATTCCATCACCCGCTCAGCATCATCCCTGGCCCTCGACGCATTGGAGAAACCGCCCCTACACACCCGCTTCCTCCCGCTATCGACCCCTATCCGCGACCGCTACTTCTGGCTCCTGCACGGTCTTGCTCCGCACGGAACCCTGTACATCGATGCCGGTGCGCACGCCGCGCTCTCGGGTAAGGCAGGTCTTCTGCCCGTTGGTGTACTCGACGTAGATGGCAACTTCGCGCAGCAAGAAGCCGTCCGTCTCGTCGTCGTCAACCGACCAACCACCAACGAGTCCACATCCACCCCTCCCTCCGCCCTGACCTCCCGTTCCGCCACGCCCATCCCCGTCGCGGCGAAATGGGAGCATTGCAACCCCGTCGAGGTCGGTCGTGCCCTCGTCAACTACGCCGCGCCAGAAATTGCGCGCATCAAGGGCCATCGGAGCGGGAAGATTGGCGAGTTGTTGGGATATGCTGATAGTGAGTATGTTGCGCATCGGGAGAATATCAGCTTGTTTAGGAGGGAGAGTAGACCTGTTTCGCCTGTTGGTGGTGTCTCGGGTAATGAGGCGGGCTTGTAGACGGATAGAAGTGTACCTATCAAGTAGAAGATAAGGTTAATAATGGCAGTCATGACTAGAAGCCATCGCAACATGTTAATGAGAACATCAACAGAATCGATAAATGAATGGATCATGACATTCACCCCTGAGAACACAAGACGAACAATGTAGACAACGAAATCGAATTTTCGGCTAGGTATCCCTCAAAAAACGCCTTCTATGCTTTTGTAGTGCGTGCGTGCGTGCGTGCGTTTTCTCTTTCCCCTTTTCTCCCCCGTAAAGAAAAAAGACAAAACCCAAACTCCCTCCAACCCATTACCGTCTCCAGACGACAATCTCGCCCATCATCATCTATCCGGCAAACAGGGTATCTTCGTCACGTAGGTACTCGCCGCAGTCGGCCTGTCTGAAAACAACGATTCCCGTGGGGTCTAGACGGCGGGCTCTGGGGGGTGTTGGGTTAGCATGATCGGTAGAGAGGAGATGGTCATTTCCATAGTCGGATGTCAATGGGACTTACTCTGCGGTACTCCGTGCAGATACACCGACTACAACAATATGTTAGCGCTATTCTTTTTGATTATTACATAGAGCGGGAAAGGAAACTCACATCCAAGGGGGTTGTCGGACATATCGTAAACCTAGAACAATCCGGTGAGTCGAGAGTCCACACAGAGTGTCGCCAGTCCAAGACTCACAATTACACCAACGTTGGAAGGGCAGTCTTCGGTCCAGCGGCCGACGTGGGCCTTGGAGATGTGGCTTCCGTACAGGAAAGGCATGACACCGTTGGCTGCAGACGAAGAATTTAGCAGAATATTTGAGGAGGAGGACATTCGACATGGACGTACGCTTGATCCAAATCTTATATCTCGCGTGACTGCAGCTGGATGTTAGTCGAGGTCGTGGACGAAGGGAATCGTGGTGCTTACGCGGCCAGAATGGGCAGGGCCGTGATGTGTAGACGGAACTTCAGTGTCTGGACGGGGGCGTTAGTCGGTCGAACGGACTTTATGGGTCCCTTTTCACAGTCTCATCGATTCTAAGACATGTTGCGACGGTACCTTTGTGAATTTGCCTGTATGCGACGCGGAGTCAGTCCATCTGTGTCTACCCAAAACTTGCTCGCGTGAGAGGAGAACCCGTACCTAGACAGATGCCCACTGAAGCCAAGCTATCCCGAGCAACCGAAGTCGCAACTATATGCCTAACGTATTAGAGATGTTCCATTTATATCGAACAGTTACAAACTGTATGAGGGAGTCGGGCGGTCGTACGGTTCGCTATGGAAAGAAGAACATAGTAGACCTGGCGGCAACGTTCAAGTCAGCAAGAGCGTTACTCTATACAGGAATAACGGTCTATGCTCGTACACGATCCTTGATCAACCGGAATACGTATCGGTCGGCATTGGCTTCGTCGCTAAGGGGGGCAATCAAGGGTTTCAAGTCTGACGTGTAGTTCGCGAGCTTCTCGAAGAGGATTTTCTATACAGACAAAGGTAAGAATTAGTTAATCTGCAGTTTATAACAATTGCGAAGATGAAGACCAATAATAAAAGAACTCACCGTCTCTTCCTCAGTTAATGGCCTCATTTTGAATTACAGTAACAAGCAACGACGTCAATTGCGCAAAAGAGGTCCCTCGTTGGCGATGCGAATGATGCAAACGATGCGAGCGTCGAAATAAATTAATATGGGGACGTTAATGTACCTAGGCACCTGCCCGATCGCAAAGGTGGAGCCCGGTGCATGCCAGGAATCGACCCGATTGGCTGCATGTATCTTATCGTAGCGTTATCGGACCCCACGGTGGGGCTTATCGCGCGAAAGGGTCTCCTAAAAGTTAAAGTTGTCTCGGGGAAAACTTCTTGTTTTACGCGCTAGAGCGACGACTTATCGCCCGGACTTTCTACTCTACAAATATACCACCCATATACCCCCAAAATGTCGTCGAGACCGAGCAAGAAGAGAAAGTTGACCCCGCCTCAGTCGGATGACGAGGGCGACTCCCGGGGCGACTCCAAGATCCAAAGTGCATTCTTCAAGAACGCCGCGAAATGGGATCTCCTCGAGGACCAGTACAAGGCGCGGAAAGGCACAAAGAAGGAGAAGGTAAACAACCGATTACCCGTGAAAAGAGACGGTCGTATTCAGGCTGTGGCCACACCAGTCGAGGATCTGCAGGAAAGCGACGATGACTGGCTGGAAGGCGAAGGAGACGGATCAGGAGCCGAGGAGGAAGAAGCCGAGGAAGAGAAACCAGAGGAACCCGAAATCCCCGTGAAAGAGCAGATTCGCAATGCCAAGGAAGAGCTCGCGAAACTGGCGTCGGTGCTCAATGAGCAACCTTACGAAAACCCGGGCGCATTCAAGGCCCTGACCAAGATTGGCGAGTCTAAGATTCCCGCCATCATATCGCTCTCGCTCGTTACGCGGATGGCTATATACAAGGACGTTATCCCTGGTTATCGGATTCGCCCGAATATGGGTGAGCCAGGTGAGAAGATTAGCAAAGAGATTCGGAATATAAGGGCCTTCGAGCAGGCTTTGGTTTCCGGTTACCAGGCCTATGTGAAGGAACTCGCCGGTTATGCGAAGGCCAAGAAGGGCGAAGCCATTAATGCCAGTCTTGCGAGTGTCGCCATAACATGCGCTGCGTCACTTCTGACAACACACCCTCATTTCAACTTTCGCGCCGAACTTATTAATATTCTGGTATGGAAGCTAAGCTCACGGCGGCCCGACAAGGACTTCGAGAAGGCTATATCTGCCATCATTACCCTGTTCAACGACGACGAGGAGGGTCGTCCCTCGTTCGAGGCTGTTTCAACTCTCTGTAGGATGATGAAGGCGAAGGACTACCAAGTTCACGAGAGTGTTATCAACCTCTTCCTCCACCTGAGATTACTATCCGAATTCTCGGGCAAAGCCTCAAACGAATCCGTTGATTTACCCATGCCCGAGAGTCGCAAGAAGCAGAAGAGAGTGTTCCGGACAAAACGGGAACGGAAACAGTAAGTATCTTGTTTTCTTGTAGAAAAGGGGTTTATTTGCTCCGAACAACTCTGCAAGAATCACAATGACTCCCACTAACTCCTCCCAGACTCAAAGAAGAAAAAGCCCTCCAGAAAGACATGGACCAAGCCAGCGCAAACGTCCTGCACGAAGAGCGCGACAGGATGCAATCCGAGTGTCTCAAGGCCGTCTTCACCACATACTTCCGCATCCTCAAGCTGCGAACCCCCCATTTAATGGGCGCCGTCCTAGAGGTAAGCAAACCACTCTACAGTCACCATGACACACAACCACTCTAACAGACAAATTAAAATAGGGGCTCGCCAAATTCGCCCACCTCATCAACCAACAATTCTTCGGTGATCTCCTCGAAGCCCTCAAGGACCTAATCCGCCACAGCGACGCCGACGAAACATCCTCCCCGGAAGACTCAGACTCCGACTCCGACACCACACCCACCCGCAACCCAACCCGCGAAGCCCTCCTCTGCACCGCAACAGCCTTCGCCCTCCTCGCCGGCCAAGACGCCCACAACGCCAAAGCCGACCTCCACCTCGACCTCTCCTTCTTCACAACCCACCTCTGGCAAACCCTCCTCCCCATCTCCCAATTCGCCGACATCGAGCTCAGCGCGCGCTCCCTGCACCTCCCCGACCCGGACTCCCCCGGGCGCCCCGACACCCGCACCAACAAAGTAAACCTGCAAACCACCACCGTCCTTCTAATCCGCTGTCTCACAGCCGTGCTCCTCCCGCCCTGGAACATCCGCTCCACACCCCCCATCCGACTCGCCGCCTTCGCAAAGCAGCTCATGACAACAGCCATGCACGTCCCCGAGAAAAGTGCGCAGGCGCTCCTCGCTTTACTAGCAGACGTAGGCAACACGCACGGCCGCAAAATCGCCGCGCTCTGGAACACGGAGGAGCGTAAGGGCGACGGCGTCTTCAATGCGCTCGCCCAGAGTGAGGAGGGCAGTAATCCCTTCGCCACGACGGTTTGGGAGGGTGAGATTCTCCGACGACATTACTGCCCCAAGGTACGGGACGCCGTGAAGATGATGGAGAAGAATATCATGAGTGATGGTAGGTAGAGAGGTCGGTGAGGATGTAGAAACGAGACCTAGACAGAAACTCGAAACACACAAGTCAATCACCATCACGCAACTAGTTTCTGATGTCAACCTATCTGCTTGACGATAAATTTGCATGGTTTCGATCAGAAGTAGTGGCTGTCTATATCTGTTCATAGTTTGGCATGGAAACGGCTGTCCCATTTTGGTACTCTACCTAGCTCCTTTCCCCGGCGTTTACTGAGCCAAAGGGCCCGACGCAACACTTCAAGTCGTGATCTGCCATGAACAGGGTCCCTTTTGCAGGTGCCTCTAATAGACATATGAGAATCTTTGGTCCGAAACTCACAATCAATTAGATAGGCAAGCGGGCAGGTAGGCATGCGAAACCATTCTCGACTAGTCTAAGTTGCCCGGATGGCATGAAACGTACATGAGTTCGCGACCTGAACTGACCATTAAAACATTTGGGGAAAGTTGAAAGTGCGTAAAAGGGGAGCAAAAGCGGTGGGCAAGGCTAGGAAGTTCAGATAGCCACTAATTTGAAAAAAAAAGAGGGAGGGGGGATGGGAGTTGGCGGAGCTTGCTACAGGCATCTGAACATGGTAACGGGAATCAGACTACCAGTTGCATGAGCCTAGGCCCAGAGAGTTAGCAAACCTCATCAAGTAGGGAATACGCAATCAACTTACAAGATTACCTTTGGCCCTCATTTCCCTTTACTGACTGGTGCCCACCGAGAACGACTGAGACCAGGTGGCAGGTAGACTTCGGGTTTTGTGCTGTTCGTCTTCTGCTAAATAAAATTGTCAGATCCATATAAACGGCAAAGAGGGACAGGGTAGGGAAAGGAGAAAGGTTCGTTGGCGTACCTCTTCGCTTGAGTAGCGTGGTTTTTCTTCGTCATTGGCAGGCTTGCGGGCTGAATTATCCAGTATCTTCGAAGTCATGATTGGCACAGAACCACCAGGCACATAACGACCACGACTATCTCGTGCCAAACGAAAGGGCTTCCGATCTTGCGGCTGGGCTTTAGGCGAGGTCTGTGTGCCTGCATGACAAACGGGAGGAGGAAGTTCGTGAGACTTCGACTGTTGGGCCGTAACTTTTGGGGATAAGACAGGGGATAAGCGGCCATAATTATCTTCTTCCGAATGTTTGGGCCGCTCATTTTCTTTTCGAGCGGCACCCCAGGCCTGTGAGCTTCCATTGGTTTGTGAGCCTGCATGGCAGAGTCCACCATAGTTGCTCGGCAACTGAGATGTTGGTCCTGAAGAAAGTCCAGGGCGACAGGTTGACGTAGCTATAGATACGCCAGGCTGCGGAGGACGCTGGGAACGGTCGAAAGGCACACCAGCAGGTCGAGAGTAATAATCTAGAGGAATTCGAATCAGTGTCACGTTCAGTTGAGTAGAGAGTTGCGCAGATATCTTTTGATATTCCTACTGTTGGTGAAGTTCTGCATTTGCTGTGAAGAGGAGTGAGAGGAAGAGGCAGCGGAACCAGGGTAGTACTAACCTGTTCCTCGAGAAGCTTGAGATGGCGCTCTACTAAGACCCCTCGGCTTGTGCCCGTCCCGTTTGGACTGGCTAAATTCAGCCTGGAGCGCTCTGGCAATGCTCATATCTCCGCGTTTATCCATTTTCTGTACAGGAAAGTTAGTGATTCTGCTATTAGTGGTGTCGGTGATGAAGACGGCGATGATAATGAGGACGGTGGTGACAATGGGAGCATTCGTGATGATACTGATGTCTCGACTCTCAACTAGTACCAGCAAAGATAAGAGTGTCATTAGAACGACAAACGGTTGCCAAACAATCAGGAGCAATGTAGGAAACCCTTCATCTACTTGAATGTGTACATAAAGACAATCCCAGGACCTAATCGGTGGAAGCAGATGGTTGATGTTGCCAAGAAGACAAGATCCTGACTTACCTACAGGCGATGGAGAGAACGAACTTGGGAAGAAAGCAGGTTAGGTAGTTTTGGAGTCTGGTCCTGTGGTGTTGCGGTTCAGAGGGAAGACAGGACCTCACGTACTGGTGACTGGGCCTGAGGAGGCAGACCCGATGCTGGAGAGAAAAGGAAGAAGAGAGAGAGGAGAGGATGGTGATGTCAGAAGAGAACAAGGTTGAAATATGGACTCTTATGATATACGTACCTCCAGTAGATTCTGCAAGAGCTGTCAAGGAAGGAAGAAGGGAGAATTGCTGGACGGACGTGCCTTCCCAACTGTTTTTGTAGCAGGCAGACTTGAAACGGCGGCTGCGATGACGATGACGATGACGGCGACCATGATGGCGACGATGACAGCCGCGATGGACTCAACGGCAACAAACAACAACAACAACATGGCGGATAATGACTAGACACAGATCCTGTCTAGTGCTTTCTGCAAACAAACATACATGTTATTCTTGAAGTACGTGAGTCAATATGATATTCAAGCCGGCAGGAGATAACGAGAACGGGCGACGATGACAGCTCCCAACAGAAGGAAGATTGCGATCGAATGTGATCCTATGTCAATGCACACATCCGCTCGTCTGGAACCATGCCCCTTTCTGGTAGCAGCGGTATATGCCATCACGTAGCTGGACCACATCCGATGAAAAACATAGTGATAACAACAACAATGGATTCATGCTCTGGGGAGAATCCCATTCATCTACGTCGCATACTTGTAATACAGAGTCACTCTGAGCTCAGGCGCAGTTTTGACCAGCAGCACTGTAAGAGGCAACGTCGCTTTCCAACCACCTGACGGGGTGACTCATGGCTGATCAAGCAGCACGAATCACTTTCTCCCTGCATCTTCTTTCCTCTCAATCTTTTTCCTGGCCCCTATGACTGTCTGCACAGCATTGATGTTGACCGCCCGGTACTCGGCGAGATTAGCCTCACTAAGCCATGACATCTCCGCCATAGGAACATGCTCCCGCACGAAGTCGACTAAAGCATTGGAGTTCGGAGCATCAACACATATCCCTATGCAGGACACGCGAGGAATGCCCAGAGCTTCAAACAGCCGACTTTCACAACCCCTTGGAAGCTCAACTAGTCTGGTAGGCAACTGGGATGGTTGACTTTTCGAGGCCACTGCTACCATCTGAGGAAGATGACAGCTTAGGGCGTTTGGTTGCCCTGACCTCGCGACAAAGATAGCCGAATAGAATCGGGCATTGGACCGCCCACTTGAACCCGGACCATCTTGTGAAGACTCTGATCCCAGGTTGTCTGACGCGGCCTTCTGCAGACAGCGCGATACGGAGGACAGGCCGATGTCTAAGTAAGCCTGTAGCTCGGGGGCTGGCGGAACCGGTGGAGCCGACCCCTGACCGGATTGCTCTCTACGCTTCCTTTTCTTGGCTCTGTTGCCTTTGGATGGGTGAATGTGCTGTGACCGGTAGTGACCCAAAGGCGTAAGCAGACTTGACCAGTCCGACATTAGCCTCTACATCTGGTGGAAGGACTCGGCAAGCAATGTAGGAAGAGTGCTACGTACCTGCAAAGGAGTTCAAGGATGGTTTCTTGATCCTTGGGAAGTATCTGAGGCCTGTCATGTCCGAGTGAGCTAATCGTTTGAGGCTACAGAATACAGTGCACGGGAAGTCATACCATGACACAGCCGAGTACGGCGAGTCTAGCTGGAAAACCAGTTTTTTCTTCTTGTCCATGACCGGCTTGAGCGTCGAGATATGCGACTCTAGAGTATCCGTAATGCGTTTTGCGTATACCGCAGAATAGGTAGATAGGATCCGGATTCCAACGGTGAAGGAGAAAACTTCTTTCTTTACTTCTTTTTTCCTTTATCCTCCAAGTACTACCTTTCAGAATTGGCTCTAGCAACTTAAGGCATGATCCGAACGGTTGATCATAACACTTGTTATTGATTGACCATGATCTTTCTTATCCGAGCTGTTCATGATTTTCTCGTTTTTCTTGGTGATGTCTTCGTGTAGGCATCCATGAGAGCGGTAGGAATATTTACCTAAGTATCGGGGCGCTACCTATGTAAGCCGTAACTGACGTCACACGGGATATACACATAAATCAACCCCCGAGTCCCGACTGTTGAGGTGAAGAATACTCCGGAGTCCGTGCCAATGTGAACCTCATCGGTTGCCACTACCCAACAGCCTTTAAGTAATCGATTCAATCTCAGACCAGTCCCTTCATGCAAGAGGAAGACTTGGATTGCTTGTCACGAGGTAAGAAAGCCCGGGCCGGTTCCTTAACACGGAGTACGATGCTCGTACGTAGCAGGTACTAATGGATGCCCTTTTATCGACTCTCTATCAACAAATACCGCCGAATCAACTTACAGCCTACCTGCATGTGAGCTGTTTAGCTTAATGGGTTATTGTTAAGAATGAATTATCTTTGGAAACTCGAAATAAGTATCGTGATGGTTATTGTTTAAGTGTTGACAAACGAGACCCTCGTAGGTCCGGAAAATAATCCGTAAAATACGTACGGATTACGGAATACATGCACGGGATATTCTGCCCTACGGTGCGAAGTGTCAATTACAACAAAGTAGGAAGGTACGGTGGGGCGATGAGCTGCCTTGATAAAGAAAGTACCTAGGTACCTTCCCTTGTGTACCTAGGTACCTATTTCCCTACCTAGATCCAATTCCTAGAGACACTTCCCAAAGCTTGCCTCATATATCGATGTGTTCCGTATTCCAACCGTACATGCCACCGTAGGTATTCCGTACTTCCGGCGTCGCGTACCCCTCCCCCACCAGTGGCCACTTGCCAATGTACCTACAGATGCCTGCTTAGTCGTCATTAGCAGCAACGACGCGCAACTGATCTGCATCTAAACGCGGTACTTGCTACTAGGCTCCTACCTACATATATAGGCAGGTACCTACCTGGACTTGCACTTTCCATTTCCCACTTCCCGCTAAAGTAGGCATCCCACGTTCAACTCCGCGCCCACTGCTTAGATCCCGGCACGCAACCGAAGAGCTATCCAGAACGTCCCCACTCTTCGTACCTACTTAACCCACCCGCCTTGGTCGTTACGGGCTTGCCTGCCTCTTGCCTGCCAAGTCGAGCTACTGTCACTTTCAGAACATTCCATTCCGTCGTGATTCTGTCCACCTTTGCCCGGTTATAGATCTAGAGCCCAAGCTTGGTACGGAATTCCTACGTCAATCATCTCCTACCTGAGGATTACTCGCACCCATTTTTATCGTCCGCGCTACTATACCGAAAGCGAGAATCTCGACCCCAGGCTCTCGCCTACAACACCAGCTGCGAAGCGCGAAGCGGTGCCACGGACTATTCCATTCAGAGCGTCGATATAGACACGACTTCAACGGCTACGCATTGCAGGTTTCGACGACAACTACCCAGTGAGTTATTGGCTGTCCGGACAGCTTCACGGAGGTATTACTGACCTACCTAGCTGGCTACACCGGGTCAAGCCATTCTGAACTACGAGCAAAAGGTAAGGCGACGACCGCAGTGTCATATTCCGTCAAGTGCGGAATACTCACGGAGCACGCATAGCTACGCAACACGAAATCCTCATAGTGCCAAGTCCGTTCATAATACACGCTTCTTTCGGGATTTTTGACTTGAAATAACCCACATCCCGGTACCTCGGAGTTAGTTGGTTAGGTACCTTACCGACATTGAAGTGGAAGTCCCTTCGAAGAGGGTACCGTGCCTGCCCGCCTTATACAACCTTGTATTTTGCCCTGTACTTTCCCCACGCCGATACCTCGAAGCTCCCCCCTCGTGCGTGCTGCCTTAGCCCCCGCTAGGTACAGGTACCTGCTTACCTAGCAGTCGCACTATCAATCCAGCCCGCCCGTCGCGCCTGCCGTCACACGCTTCTGTCTGCCTGTGCCACTAAACCGCACAGCTTCCCCATCTTTCTTCCCCGTTACGGATTACATCTACATCCTACTAGCACTCGCCTTATTCTTACTACCACTACCGACCTTACCTTACCCTACTACTACTTCCCGCCTCCATCTGACAGGTAGCTACCTTAGTATAACCTGCCATCTCGATACCATCCAGCAACGCGCTTGCCATCCTTTATCATCTTCTTTCTTCCCTTCCTTTACGGACTGGTACCCTCTCTGAATCTCTCTTTGCCCATTCATGTTCTTTCTCTACTCCCAGGCTCCCAGCATTTTACCCCGCATATTTCAACCCACATGCTAACCCTGCCGCCTGCCAGTCGCCGAGCCTCGTCGAGACGGCGCTGCTGCACGCTTTGTTGTCCAGAGCTCCACGACTCTCGTCCCTATATCCGTTTGCACCAGCCAGATGGACCTCGATCCAAGAATCGACGAGCCGCGAGATCGTGCCCTGTCCTCCGAGCCTAGCTCAACTCGCCCCAACCCTTTTGACGACGACGACAGCAATCATTCGGCTCGTAAACGTCGCCGGACATCCCTCTCTCGCAGCACCTCTGTCGAGACCGCTATTTCCCATGACCACACCATAGGGCCTTCGGACAGTCATAACATGACGGTCGGCACGCCAGAGCCCGTCCTTCCCAGTACCCCAGACCGCTCCGATCGTCCACCTCCGCCGGAGCCGGTATCTAGCAGAGTTACTCTCAATCTACGTAACGCCGACAGCTTAGAAGCTACACCTACTTCTCCGTTATCACCCACACCCTCACGTCGCCGCAAAGGACATGCTCGGGCTGGTGTCGAAGCGTCCGAAGTTGACATGGCCACGGCAACCCCCGTCGACGATGCCTCGTCCTCATCCTCCACACTTGACAGCTCTGAGATAGCGGTCATCAGTGTCGAGGGGACCGAGGATGATGCCAACTTGGCGACTATTCAGCCTGAGGCCTCCTTTCATAGAACTGAGCTGAGCATGATTGTATCTGATTTTCCGTATCGTGGCGACGGTGAACAACCCCATGACACTCTCAATCGAATTTTGGGCTATTTCAGGCAACGTGAGTTACTTCTTATAGAATCCATCTATAAGACATGATCGTACTGACAGGGATCTCTTCTAGAACCGGGCAATGTAGAAGAGGGTTTACTACCTATTTACAATTGGGTGACTCGGTGCTTAACGTGCGCTCGTTTCGAATCCCAGTCTACAATTGTCGAGGTGTGTCGAGAGTTTAGACCATTCTGGGCGGGCCTCCCTGATCTAATCTACCAAGTTGGCTGCCGGTAAGCTGTGCCTGCGACAGGCCTAGGTTTATATCAACTCTTTCCCAACTAACAATGCGAACAGGCTTTCCTCCACCAAGATAAAAGAGATCAGAGATCTGATTGTCCAATTGTTGGGTCAATATGCGAAGCTGACTGCCTTTCTTGTGAACTTGGACATATGTTCCCTGTCGCAAGAAGGGCTCACCGAGGAGACCTTTGCATCGTTGATGTCGCCCCTGTATTTTCGAGTGTTAGCCTCTTTGCAACACGCAGAAGATCCTTATCTTGTTAATGGGGCAGACCGCAGTGCGATTATTTTCGACCCTCTCGACATGTTTCAGTCTTGCCCTGGCGCCTCGCTCACTTGCGTAATTGCCTTAATTGAGTACCATACGTCGGTGCTACCACGATCTCCCCGGATCATTCTAGATCACCTTGTGTCTCTCATCGTTCTCGTACAGAGTATTGTGCGGGATAGCGTGCAGAAGCAGTCCTCCCTGATCGGTTCGACCTCCAACATACTGGATCGTTCGCAAAAGAATATCGCCCTATCCTTCAAGTGTTTTAGGCTTTTCTCTGACGCCCTCGACCTGGTAATAGAGAAGTCGATCAGTAACCTGTCGACAGACCACGCCAGCAGTATCATCTACTACTCGTCCGAACTGCTGAAGCATGGCCTGCGCAGCAACAACCCTGATGCCATACAGCGCCTTCACCAATATCGACAAGAGCATCCTGAAGTACCGGCCCAGTATGTGTGCGAAGCAGCCGCCACCGAATACCGTTTCAATACGTACTGCAAGCTCATAAGGTCACGTCAAATGCAGCTTCGAGTCTCCTCTGCGATGACAATGTGCGACGACCTGGTTACACAGTGGAAGAAGCATCAAGACCGGCAACAAGATCCGTCCGAGGATACCCAACCATATCTGGATTATCTACGGTACATTGCAGAGTTCCTCATGCGAACAGGCATAGTGGACTATATACTCGGACCGACATGCCACCCTGAAATCACGAGCGCAAGTGGCAACATCATAGGATTCCTGGGCGTCAGCAAAACGTATACCGCGTCGCAGACGAACCTTTTGTGGCAGACATTGACGTCAACGCAAGATCCTCGCATCGCAGAGGCTTTAGTGAGAATGATTGCTAAGGTCACATCATTACTTCAGCCGGCTGATTTGGTCTTCTTTGTTGAAAAGTTTCAACATGTCCCGGTGGATGCCTTCACGCCCATGATGCGAGACCTGTTCGATAACATCACCGAACTCCTGATCAAGACCATGTTACCCCATGTACCGCCTATTGCTTCATACGAGTTCTGTGTTCGGTTACTTCGTGAGTCTTCCGTCTTCGCGGCCCAGGGGTCCGTCGCATACCCTGACATCTACCAATTTGCTACGTTAAAACTGAGAAGGCTGTTGTTGGCCGGGCCAGGCGACGAAGGACGGCGCAATATTGCGTTGAGTTGCTTGGATGATATTGCCCGGAAATCTGCAACGTCCACCGGGAGTTTGCAGGTCGTGTCCTTGCTGGGCACAAATCATGCTGCTCTGCAGGCCTTCATTGAAGAGCATAACTTCATCCAACTACTCGTGGATGAGTTCGAAGCTGCGGTTCAGTCTGCTAGGTCTGTGGGTGTCACGACAGTCTATGCCAACCCATTCTGTGCAGCGCGCCGAAGACTCATCTCCCTCGTCGTAACACAGTTTGGATCAGCGATTGACACGAACCTAGGTCAGCGACTCTGGGACCATCTCGTTGGCGATAAATCCATCAGTCATGACGATCAAAAGGCTGGCTGGGAAGACCTGAACTCATCACTCAAGCGAAACCCTTATGATAATCCGTTTCTCGGGGATTGTGTGCGGATGTTCCTGCCTAAACTCCCTCCATCGTGTCATTGTGCCGGATCTCTATCGTTTGTTCGAGAGGTCGTCCTTTCGGCAGCTAGCGACGCAAGTGGCATTATCCTGGATGACGAGGAAAGCGTTGAACGAGCGGGCATCGAACTACTCTGGCAAATAATCCTGGCGTGTCCCAATCAACAAATTGCGGATGGTGCCATCTCAACGCTGATCAACGATATATACGTGGAAAGTAAGGCTATCCTATCATATCCGCTTCAGCGTGCCAGGAAGGTTCATTTCTCGCTGGTTCATCGTTGTCTGTCACAGTTGAAGGCGGCTGCTCAGAAACTGAAAGCCTTCAACGATGGGACAACCAGTAATGACGACGAGCCCATGGTGATCATAGCCACCGATGACCAATGTTTGGAGCAAGAGCGTCGCTTTGGGCGAACACTCCAGGTTCTCACTAACCTGACAGGCACATTACGGACGAAGTCGCACTTCGCCCACCCTGATCTCCGCTCTCTCATGTTGTCGTCACCTACTGCCATTCAGGGTGAGCTAGCAGACCTAAAGTTTCAGTCATTTGACGGAGACGAACAAAGCGACATCAAAGCATTGAAAATCGGACTCCAAAATAGTGCTGCGTCGTTGCTAGCCAGTCTGCGTGAAGCCACTGGTTTCGAGAATTACCGACTTTATTATCGGGGAACCACGCTGGCTCCTTCAGACGCAGATATTTGCAAGTCCTTGGAGGAACTCAACATGAAGAGTGGACTGATACTGGTGAGAAGGGAGAACGAACTGGCATCATCTCCCGTGCACATCAAACCAGGTGCTTCACCATTGGAAATAGAGATTCTCGGCCACTTCAATGATCTATGGGAGTACTTGAGCATGGAAGAGACTTTCGCTCGAGCGGTAACAGCACCCGTGCCCCAAGGTTATTTTCTTCAGGCAGTGACTAATGTGGTTTTAGATCTATAAGTTCCTCATATCTTTACCCGCCGATGACTCTACATTAGCCGCATTCGAAAGCTCGGAAACCTCGCCTCGGGATATTTTCCCTCTCGGACACCCATTCAAGTCTCTCTATGCAGTTCACGCGCTTCGCGAGTATCTGAATACCCGACGACTGAAAAACACAATGATGCATGCATCTACACACGCAGAGGAGAGCTCTCAACAGTTTGCGAAGGACCAAGAGGATGTTCTAGCGAAAGCTATGTCTCTGATTGTTGCTGGAATATGCGATCGCGAGGTTATCAATCTATGCTCTGTTGAAGACATGAAATTCCAACTTGGTTTTGAGCTCATTGATAGTTTCGTCCAGTTGTTGAAGGGTTTGTCTCCCCATGATGGATCCATCTTCATTTATGTGTGCTAATCAAAAAGCAGAGACGTCAGAGCCTCATTTACTCAAGAAGCTCCTAACCGTGGACCTCTACGAGCGGCTAATTGAAATAATCGAGAGTGGTGCCAGTGCTGCGAACAGTAAGATCAGCAATGATCTTGTTCTTCGAGGCTTTGAGGCATTGCTGGACTGCTCTATGAGAAGCGATAGCTTCTGGAGTTTGCTTAAGAACGCAACCGTCATCCCCGAGTTGGTCCGGACCATCTTGCTTGCTGATGAACGTCCGTTCGTCAGAAAAAGCATTGCAGCGCTCATAACCACAAGGAGCTTGCATGATGGCAGTCAATCGGGTGTGCATGCACACGATTTCGCCGAGTTATTCTGGTCTATCATGATGCAACTGCTGCCTGAAGCTGTGTGGCGGCCTTACCAGTGCGACGAATTTTTCAAACTCGCCGGGAATCTGATGAGGAAGCTCATCGAGACTGGATCTAGTGTCCTCGACCTCCCCGCTTGTATCGGGACTTGCGGAGACCTCCTTCTGTCGCATGAGAGTATAGAGAACATCACCCACCCGGAGACGACGGACAGGGTGGCCTTCGGGCTCATATCTCTCATACATCAAGCTATTGACAGGGTGTCTGTTGGAATGCAGTCTGGACAGTTTCCAACGAATTTCCCCAGAAGATTGATTTCGCGGCATCTGTTTCCTCCTGAGGATGCGACTGGGCCGTCTATGCCACATGTCGTTCTTCATCCTCAATCCAGGCAGATGCTGTATGATATCGTTTACAAGTTCGCTAGAGACAACCCGTCACAGTTGAACCTGCTCTTGCAGGGTCTGGTTCGTCTTACGGCGCATCAAGCAGAAGACGGGGCGATGTCGTACAAATATGAACTTCCTCAGGCTTTCGACAGGATGAATGCCATCCGCTCAGTCTGCGGGTATGCTGGTCTCCGAAATCTATCCAATACCTGCTACTTGAACTCGCTGTTCACTCAGCTGTTCATGAATGTTGGGTTCCGGCAATTCATCCTGAGTGCTAGGATTGACATGCCCAATTCTCAACAGCTTCTCAGTGAGACGCAGATCTTGTTTGCCAACCTGCAAGACAGCAGTCGTCGATTCATTGACCCACAAGGTTGCGTGGACCAGATCACGACATACGATGACCTTCCCATCGACATACACAGCCAAATGGATGTTGACGAGTTTTTCAACCTCTTGTTCGACCGCTTTGAAGCACAGTTCTTCAGCGACTCGGATAAAAAGACTCTTAGGTCGATCTACGGAGGCCAACTGGTTCAACAAGTGAAGTCCAAGGAGTGCGAGCACATTTCGGAACGCTTCGAACCCTTTTCCGCCATACAGTGCGACATCAAGGGCAAATCCAGCCTGGAAGAAAGCCTACAGGCCTATGTTGATGGGGAGATTATGGAAGGAGACAACAAGTACAAATGTACGAACTGTGATCGGCACGTCGATGCGGTCAAAAGAGCATGCTTGAAGGACCTTCCGGACAACCTCATATTCCATCTCAAGCGGTTTGATTACAATCTGCGCCTTCTGCAGCGCAATAAGATCAACGACTACTTCCCTTTCCCAGACAGAATCGACATGCTGCCATATACGGTTGAGCACCTGAGCAACCCTTCTCATAGCGCAGAACCCGACATATTTGAGCTGGTGGGCGTGCTCGTGCATTCTGGGACAGCCGAGACGGGCCACTATTACTCGTTTATTCGAGAGCGTCCAACTAACGGCAGTACTCCAACGTGGGTCGAATTCAACGATGACGTTGTCACAGCCTGGGATCCGTCACAAATGGAGGCCGCGTGTTTTGGTGGACAAGACCATCGGCACTATGAAAATGGGATCGCGTTCGAGAAAGTGTACAGCGCGTATATGTTGTTCTACCAACGACGGTCATCTCTCGACAAAGAACAAGCGACTCTTAAGTCGATTGGAAATCCGAGACAGCTGCGGGTTGATGTTCCTCCCGAGCTCGAAGTTCAAGTCAAGCTGGATAATTGGGCCATAACACAGCGCCATAATCTCTACGACCCCGCCCATGTGCCGTTCGTTGTCAGGATTTCGGAGTTGTGCCGGGGTAATAAATGCTCCCGAGACCACAGAAAGGAGACGACGGCCATGCATGTGTCGCTGGCGCATCTAGACCAAGTTGCGTCGCGAGCCAAAGACCTCCCGGATTTCGACCTTTTGAACGGGTCAATCTTGTCGGCTTGCCAACGTTGTGCGGTATGCTGTTGTGCATTCTTCGAATACTTCCAGTGCCACAAAGAAGCCTTTCGGATGCTGTTGCTTAAGAATGCAGATCCGGCTGTGCGTCACGATGCGGGCCAGTTGTTACTATTCGTTGTGAGAAAGATTAAGAGTCACTATCCTGACGACTACGCGCCTCTTTGTGAAAGTGATGACGCGTCGACGTCCAGCAGTTCAAGGCCATCGGTAATTGACTCGACTGCGGACATCTTTTTACACATTTGGGAGACGTTCCACACGCGTCCGATAGCGTGGCCCGAATATTTCGGTGCCATGGTCGACTTTGCCAAGCTTGGAAGACGTGAATCGACTGCTCTTCTTGATAGGGGATTTCTGGTCAAGGTCTTGATGACTATTGCGGCTGATCAGGTGTTTGATCTCCCACCGCAATACAACAGACTCGTTACAGTTGTGTTGAAAAGGATGAACTCAAGGCCTCCCAGTTATGAAGGCATCATTGCGCTTGCTGATGTACTGATGGACTGTATGGATACAGAGGCCAACTTCGTCGGAGACAACGTGGGACGCCTCAGCATGGCGATTCATGGTGATCCAATCCCTTTCAGCCTGGAAGAGGCTAACATCCTCCACAAGACATGGAATCGGACAGAAGCGGGTGTCTTTGTCGACAAGTTAATCCAACTGAACCAGAACCTCGTTGCTACAGACAGCATACTTGGCCGACTCGTTTCTTTCAGCAACCAGATGGAGGCAATCGTTCTCAAGTCTCTGTTCGTTGGGATTACAGGGCATATCACGTCTCTGCTCGTCACTCCTTACCTGCGGGCGGGTTTGACGTATTGCCTCTGTAGTCAGAATAAGACCAACGTGCATCGGCTTGTGCGGCATGTCAGCGACCAGTGCAGAGTGATGCAAAATCCCGAAGCCCGATCGTTTTTCGATTTCGAGAGAGATTTCTTCGAAAAGGAACGCAACACGGGTGAGAGCCGCGAGGAAATCGAGATGCATTGTTTGCGAAACCTCCCGCTTTGGATACCTGGCCTGCTAGGATACCTCGACCGCCCCGTCAGTTCGGCAGTGGAGGCGTACGTGCGCGAAAAGATATTCAAGTTCGGCACAGCCCCTGTCTTTGGGGAATCCAGTGGCGGATCTCGCCGGGCTCAGGCGGTCATCACGGCAGCACGGGAACTTGCTGTGAACGTGCTTTATTATTTGCGTGAGACGTATGTTGTGCGGGCTGTTCAAATCCCTCGAGATACAATGCAGCCTTTCCATCGCATCCTCCAGCACTGCGATGCTTACTTCCAAGAGTACGAAGACATGGATGATGGATTAGGCCCAACTTACCATGAGCTCTATCCCGGTATGATGACTTTTTCCCCTCGCGCATGCTCATGGTGCTTATTGGATTCAACTAACTCTGGATACAGCCGTGATAGATGTCATGCACAGCTTGACGGTTGACGAGATCGAGGACGATGGTTCGGGTACGTATACTGTGCCAGACGATTGCAGCGGCAATATGATGGAGACATACAGATTCACTGACCATGGTTTAGATTGGGAGCAATCTGGCGCGTCTTCGGACAGTCTTACGGATCTCAACACTATGCAGGTCGATCAGGAGCTCCTTGATGGCAGCGCATAGAAACCGGTTAGACTATGTGAAAGTTTCTGATTTCGTCTTGCGGGTTACGGGTGCAGGGAAAGGAGGTGGTTTTATTGAGGGTTTGGGTGACATTAGCCACAGGTTGACTAGATGTACCCGGTTCGAGCAGCATCGACATGGCAGCATTGGCGCCCGGCGTTCCCGATACATTTGCTCTACTGCTCTGGGCGTAGATGATTGTTTCGACAAGATATGTTTAATTGTATGAAATAGTTCGTTTCCGTCGTCGGGCGGAAATATCTCTCGGTGGGAAGCGGGTGGCCAAATTCATGATAGAGTCAGAAGAGGCCGGACGTCAAGGTGACGGATGGGGGTCCTCGGCAAGGACGACTTGAGTCATTGTCGTTGTAGATAGGAAGAAAGAAAACAACTGAATGGATTATTACGGATTCGTGATTACGATGAGAAGTATGTTTGATGGAGATGTAACGAGCTGAGCGGTTGACTCATTTCTAAATCGCGGGATCTCCTGAGGAGGGTGGTAAGCAAGTCTCACATGTGAAATTAACACCCCTGGTCCTAGGACTTCATCCTATTGGTTCGAGTTGATTGTGTCTGTTTGCTTGAAGTTTTTTTTGGGGGTGGTTTTCACTAGAGGTGAATTGCCGCGCCGGTCTGACGTGTTGCGGCGGGCAAACGATTACGATTAGTCAATCGGCAAGGTAGGCAAGGTAGGTGAGGTAAGGGGTTGCGAGAGCTGGATTGTTGGTTTGTGGATGAGATGGGAGGAGATGGGACGGGGATATATTTACGCGATAGTCGCCTGGTGAATTGGATTATGGTACTGGGTTAAATCTGAGGGACTACTTGTGCGTACAAAACGGACGTGTATGCAATGCGTTGTTCTATTGTTATTTGATGCGTGCTTGCTTGCTGGATTGATTGATTGATTCATAATCGGGTGCGTGTGTATGCGTATGTGGATGCATTGTGCGCGACGACTGGGTTGGGGATATATGCTTACTTACATACTTCACAGCAGCAACGGCATACATGACAACAATACATATATATTTACATACCTCACAGCAACGACAATACAGCAACGACAATACATACATATTTACCTACCTCACAGCAACATACCTACCTACCTAGGTACATAGCAACGACACAGCAAGACATATTACACGACACAAATAGGGTTGGCAATACATTAGAGTGGTGGGCAACAATAAAACCGGCAGAATTACAGAACAGCGACAACAATACTGGCAATATATACACGACGACAATTCCTACCTCACAGCAACATACACGACGACAATACATACACGACAATAGGGTTGGCAATACGGCAGCAACGACAATACATTCCCCTGCTTAGCAAAAATAAAACCGGCAGAATTACCTACAGAGCAACGAGAATACATACGCGCCAACAAAGTCGGCAATACATTATAGAGACAACCGATTCGGATATAAATTCTCCTTTGCGCGCTGCGGTTTTGGGGGTTGGTTCTTCCTTTCTTTCTTCATACAAGGACTTGACTACTGGCACGACAAGACAATAAGAACAAGACAAGAACTTCAACAACTCCCACTACCAGAGCCTTTAGCGACAATAACAAAGCCCTTCAGTAACAACCACAACAAAGCCTTTCAGCATCGACAATAACAACAACAACAAGCTCCATCAGGAACAACAAAGCTCCACGACCAATAAGAACCAACTCGACCTTACTACAACAATACCCCTTCTTCAACCACTTCACACCACACGAAAGCACAATGTCGTCCATGCTCAGCAAAGCCGGCGGCGCCTTCCTCACCCGCTGGCACGGGCTCCTCGCCCTCCCCGCTCAATCGCCCCCCTCCTGGTATCGCGACCGCTATAAGGAAGAGGTCCAAGAGTACCTAGAGGCGGTAACCCCTCTGGAACGACTCAGCGAGGAGTCGGATGTCTTTTTCGCGCTGAGCCGCGCCAAGCACGATGGTCACCCCGTCGCGCCCCTTCCGCCTTTTCAGGCGCGACACCTCGTGGTGTATGGGTATATGGTGGCGAAGTATACCTCGCGCTGGGGATTTTACCGCGTCCTTGCTATCCTTTGTCGCGTGCCGCATCATGCGACTGTGCGCGAGGTTGTTAATGCCAGCAAGGACTCGAAGCTGGAGACCGTGGCTCGCCGCCACGAGATCGATCCGGTGAAGTTCACTGCCATGGGGCGCAGGTTGAGACGGGTTTGGCCGCTGTTCCCTTAGGCTGTTGGCTGTAAGTGCGATCTCACCTCTCTCCTCGTTGTTCTCTTTCCATGAATCCTACCTACCTACACCCTTCATGTAAAAGGACTCGAGTCGCTAGTATCAGCCTGACGAACGGGTTCGACTCATCATTCGGCGCGGGGATCTGCATGCTTTCCAATGCTATATCAGTCATTCACGGCAGCGAAGAATAGTCCTGATGATGGGAATGGTGCGGGCACCAAACACTATAAGTAGCATGGGAGCCTGCACCGTGACCCTACTGCTACTTTCGCTTCATTTCCTTTCGCGGGCATCTGCATGAATTGTCCTTTCCCCTCTCCTTCCCCTCTCTGTGACCCCTTTCTGATCAGGTTTCTCCTCTAGGACTTGAGTGATGATTGATTGGTCTGGCGCCTGGTTGCTTTTTGCTTCCGGCATGTGCAGTATCAGATCAGTCAATTCATTTCAGGCAGCAGCTTTGCGATATGTTCGGCATTCGGCTGACGGAATAATGGGATCCAGTTCGCGGCGAACTGTTGAGGTTCTCTTTTGTGGTGGTTTGTTGTGATGGTACTGGTACAGCGGGCATAAGGGATGAGCAGTAGAGCTCATGTGTCTGTATTTTTCGCTTGCTGGAGACAGCGACGGTGCGTTCCATGTACCTAACTTGTTAGACGACGACTCGAGCGCGAGATCGCAAGTCATAGAGCGGATAGGCCCTATAAACAAGAATATACCCCCTACATCTAAGTGCCGGACTTACTTAGACATTCGTGCATGCCACCTGAACCAAACTGATCACCTCCTCTTCCCACTTTCCAGCATCGCGTTGATTCGTCGCGACAGATTGATTTCCTGAGTGTGCCTGATGTGATCTGGGTTAACAGGGGTTGGTATATGCACCAGTCAGGCGGCCTGCCTGGCTGCAATGCTCTTCTTTGACGCATTCACCCGGTTCTCAATTCCCTTCTTGACTGTTGACTGGGAATAGGCCCGTGGTTCTGTGGCCAGGGGATTGATATATAAGGTGAGGTAGATCTCTCCGACTGAGGGGGGAGAGGGGGGTATGGACATCGACAACGCTGAATCCTCATTTTCTTAGGTTATTATTTAGACGCACTCGCGCCGCAGATATTTCTGAAGCGCTTCACACAACATGGCGAGCACCAGCCCACAAGTCCCCGAAACGGGCCGCATGAGCGCACTCAAGGACCAGTACCAAACACTGCTATCCCGGACATCGAACAAGCCAGCGCCCAAAGTAGTAGGCGTCTACGGCATCCCGGGTTCCGGAAAAAGTTATCTCTTGAAACAATTAGCGAAATCAATAGGCGAGGCCCAATACACGTATTTCGAGGGTTCGGAAGTCATCGCCTCCCTTGTCCCCGGTGGCCTGGATGCTTTCCGTCATCTTCCGGACGAGGAGAAACTCCTGTGGCGCAAGATCGCCATTAATACCATCAAAGAGCGCTGCATTGAGAAAGGAACGATGGGCGTCGTTGCGGGACACCTTTCGTTCTGGGAGGAAGGGCGGGATATGGGAGAGGAGATTGTCACGCCTGATGATTTGAACACGTATACGCATATCCTCTATCTCGAGGTCGATGCCGAGCGTATTGCGGAGCGTCGACGGGATGATGCGAGTAGAGCGCGTCCGACGTGCTCGGTTGTCCATCTTAAGGCGTGGCAGGATGCCGAGATTAAACGGCTGCGCGGGCTTTGTTGCGAGAACGGGATCTTGTTCTGTCGCATGCCTGCGGCGGCGTCGCTGGATGCTGCGACGCAGTTGGGCCTGTCGGAGAAATTGTTGTATGACTTCGTACACCGCAATGAAGCGGTACAATTGGAGTCTGCAGAGGTCGAGCTGGACGAGTTCGTGGAAGCGAGTTGCCAGCGACCTTTGAAGACGATGTTGGTTTTTGACGGTGATAGGACCTTGGCTGCTGAAGATAGCGGCGAGGTATTTGGGTCACTGCCCCATTTGCTCCTGGGCGAGGATGAAATGAGTCCGTTGAAGCATATTTTCGGCAAGATGGGATACACTTATACCGCCTTCAGCCAGGTCGCACTCTTATACGAAGAGACTGCTAAGAGTATGGACTTCGATGCGTTGTGCGATGCCGTGGCGGCCTCCATCACCGTCCATCCGGACCTGTTAGTGTTGCTACGCATGGCAGCCAACCAGAAACATGTCGGTGTAATGGTCTTGACATGTGGCCTGGGCCGGGTATGGGAAAAGGTAATGGAGAAGTTAGGCTTGTCTGGAACAGTCAAAGTGATCGGAAGTGGGTGCTTTACCGACAAGTACGTCGTCACGCCCAGTCTGAAGGCGGCTCTTGTTTCGCGCCTTCGCAAACACGATCATATGTATGTGTTGGCATTCGGCGACAGTCCACTTGACTTGCCCATGCTCGCCGAAGCCAATCACGCCATCGTCGTGGTCGGCGAAGAGAAGAAGAGGAGCAAGACCATGGACGCAGAACTACGAGAAGCGATCGAGGGCGGTCGACTCCAAGCAAATCAGCTCTTACTACCGTCCAATGTGCCACCGCGACTAGATGTCGAGAAGCTTCCACTGATCAGAGCGAACGATATCAAATTTGCAAACTTTTCCCGCTGTGGCCTGCGTCCCAGTCTCGGCGGGATATATCAGGGTTCACGTCTCCTTCACGCAACGGACAGGGGCGCCGCCAAACTACTGATGACCCCAACACGTAACGCACATGTGAGGGGACCGGAACTGCAAGAGGCGCATCGACGCATAGGGCAGTATCTTGCAACTGAATTTCTACCCGAGATTGTTGGGTTGGAGGAGTATGACACTCTTCACGTCCAGGGATACGCTGCCAAAGGATACAGACTGGACAACCAGCAGCGGACCTTGATCATCGCTCTGATGCGCGGCGGGGAGCCCATGGCGTCGGGAGTCTTTGGTGTCATGCCGAATGCCACGTTCTTCCATGCAGACAGGTTCAACTACGACCAGATGTTGTGCCAGCTTCTCAACGTGCGCGACTGTGTGATTCTCGTTGACTCGGTCGTGAACAGCGGGAAGTCAATCCTTGACTTTGCCGTGCCGATTCGACAACGCTGCCCCAAGGTCCAGATTGTTGTCGCTGCCGGTGTTGTTCAAGACCAATGCCTCTCCAGTGGTGCACTTGTTGACATGCTGGTCAACGACGAGAAGTTCTGCATTGTTGCGTTGCGCATCTCTGGGAACAAGTTTGTTGGCATGGGTGGCACGGATACTGGCAATAGGCTCTTCAATACTCTGTGATGGCCGTAGTGTATGCTGTTCACGGTGCTTCATGCCAACTTGATAGCAGTCTTCTCTTGACAGGACTAGATGGTTCTTTTTGGGGAGAGTTAGGTAGATGCATGGAGAACCCATCCCCATGGGACGAGATAGATTACTGAATGGATGAGGCAAAGCTGTTGTTTGCTCATTCCCGTATATGACAAGTATTCCTCATCGTGTCTGCACCTATTAGACAAGATAGGTATCATCACTGCTTTCGGGACATGGAAGATCACACAGTCTTTCATTGACGCCAGCAAGGGGATGGCGACAATGACAGAGACGAGAACCGATACTCGAGAAAATTCAGGAGTTGGGCATCAGAGACGGAACCAGGAAGTCATTAGGTAGAAGGGTATACTACCAACACCCCTTGCGCAGAGCCAGAGTGGGAACACGACTGAGTAGGTAGGCACTTCATGCACCATAAGAACCCCAAATTAAAGCAAGTTTTCCCAATGAAGATAGGAGATAGGACGCGGAGACCCTCTCTCATCATGGTCAGGTTTTGACAACTTCTCCAGGCTTATCGTGGCAAGTGGGACTTGACGTAGGGGTTCCGCGACTTTTGCACTCAAAGCCGGGATACCCTCTGCTTTGTTCGGCGCAAAAGGATTTAGACAGCACGCGGATCGCACGTTGTCTCGGCTCTTGATATCCCGACGGTCTCCATGAGTATATTAGTAGCCTGCCAGTTACTCGGACTCAGCTAGATTTGTGAGATATTGAGAGTAAAGGTGAGCACCCGCTGCAGATAAATCGATAGACCATACGGCGTGGTCATGAATATTCGTTTGGTATTCCATAGTCAACTGCATGGTTGATCCCATTCATGAGCTTCCTGAGGAACGATAATGTCGTTTCCTGCAGACGACTCTGATCCGGTTCCTTCTGCCACATGGTTGCATTGAAAACATCGTGACATGAGCGAAACACGTAAAAGACTCACTTCTCCCCCGCGATAGGTGTTTTTCGGCCGTTGTAAGCATGGTTGACCCTGGGTCATAAGTAAGGTCTGATATAGAATGACGACTCCCACGTTGAGCAGAAACACTCAATCCCCCCGTAAGTGCCGCGTCTATGATGTAACGAATGTATCGGCAGCGATACTCGAGGATGCTCTTCCCTGAGTTGCTGGTTAGGTCTCATACCAGGCCTCTAACCTCCACACAACTTGAAGTCGTCTGACGGCTCGTCGCATCTGGCAGTCGTCGACTTGCCTCAGCTGTACTTCGTAGGATGATTATAGACGCCGATGAGTAAACAAGCTCGCATGAAGGGGGGCCTCTCGTAGCCGTGACGAAAATCCTTCTTGTCTGAAAGTGCCGTGCGCAAGTCGGTCCTGGCATCAGCTCCGGCGTCTCTCAACCATTCCAATCAACGTCGCCGCCGTCCCCTCACCGTTACGTAGGTGAACACGCCGTCCATTCCTCCAGCCTATCTAGCTTCAAACATTGTAAGCGCATCATGCGATTGGTAAGCACGCGTGGCAGATCCAGGCATTTCTCGGTGGCAGAAGTGAATGTTTCCCATTGCAGCGTAGGCCCAAGTCGAAAGCCCGCCCGTTTCCCCGGGTATAACAGCTAAACGCCTATCGGTGTCGAAAGCTCGCAAGGCACGCTCTTTTCTCGGGGTCGTTACCCGACAGTCTAGAATGTGCATGCGTATGTGACGCACGAGGAGGACAGGGAAGAGTTGGAAAAATATCCATTTATGTATAATGTGCCTACATTAGTGCTGCTGCGTCGGTGCCGATTGCGCACGGGGGTTGGGCCAGGTTGAGACGAACCTCCACAGGAGCTTTTCCTTCTTTGTTAGCGAGTCCGCAAGATTTTCTTCGACAGAAATTAGCTCAAGCCGTCGCTGCTTGACCGCGTCTTCTTCTGGCGTTGAGACTGCGATGAAACAGCTCGACGACAACGGCAATATAGATACGATAGGTAGACTGGTGAGGATGACCTCTTTTCATCGATTGGCGACAGCAAAGATGGTTCCTGGAAATGGTTCCCTTGGTTCGTTTCCCCACGATCTGTTTTCTTGGCCGTCGCTTGGCCACCTCTTGGCAGGGTCGGCAAGGTCTTTCAAACAAAGATCAGCTCCGGTAGGTATCAGCCGCTAACGGGGAGACGATAGCGGGCATGAGACTAGAGACGCTGCAATGCAACCCTCACGTTTCAAAACCGGCTTGCGCTTGGCTGGTAAGGATTAGTATGGGGAAATCCTTCTCCGGCGGAGACCAACCATACGCGATCGGGTAAGACGGTCGCCGCATAGCTTCCTTGGTCAGTTCTTACCAGAAAACGGTCGGAGCCCATTCCCTTCCACGTTTGTAGATGCCGCCGATATCACCTATCACCGCCCAGCAGGTAATCTTTTGCGAGGGACCCGAGTGCTACTCGTACACTGCCTAAACCGCAATGTACCATGGATGCTGACTCTTGCTCGTCGTCGACTCGTCGTTGGCGCCTCCAATTTTTGCACCTTATCAGATCGCCTGCTAAAATGGGCTAGGAGTGCCGGTATCCCGCTTGCATCTTGTCTCTGTATGGAAGGTGTCGTGAACTTGTATGCATCCGGCTGTAAGGCACCAAGCTGGTTGTCGTACGTAGCGTAGGTAGACCACGCGATGATGAGCACGTCTACGGATTATAAAATGATGCTCTTGTCCGTGCCTGGGGAGAGAATGAGCTCTTCTTTCCATCCCCGTAACACTCACCTTGGTTCAACTGTTTGTCCAGTCACTCAGAGCCCGTCAAAATGAAGACCGCTGCTATCTCCACCGCCCTTATGGCTGCCGGCGCCCTCGCCGCCCCCAACACTGCTGCTCGTTGGGCCAGAAACCAGCAGCGTTTCGACGCTGCCACCAGCGGTGATGACACCAACACCATCTTCTCGAGCTCTTGGGCTGGTGCCGTCGTCACTGAGCCCGGCTTCACCTCCGTCACCGCCAACGTCATTGTTCCCACCCCCAAGGGCAACAGCTCTGCTTCCTCCGCTGCTTGGGTCGGTATCGACGGTGCCAGCTGCAACATGGCCATCCTCC
Organism: Xylariaceae sp. X3-2; assembly: GCA_028637685.1. NCBI lineage: Eukaryota > Fungi > Ascomycota > Sordariomycetes > Xylariales > Xylariaceae > Xylariaceae sp. X3-2. Next base: position 161,554 of record JAJFDI010000066.1, read on the forward strand.
AGACCGGTCTCGACTTCAGCATCAACGGCGACGGCGAGGTCGTCTACGGTGCCTGGTACGAGTGGTGGCCCTCGCTTGCCTTCGACTTCACGGGCTTCGAGTTCGGTGCTGGCGATGAGGTCAGAATGACTGTCGTAAGTAGCTACTTTTATATCCACCCTAGTCGACAACTCACCTCGCTCCCCGCTGCATACCCGCTCCCCTAACCCACCGATCCCCGAGACACTAATTATTATCTGATTAATCAACATGGCTAACGAGACGAAACAGGTTGCCAACTCCAACCTCCAGTCTGGTACCGCCACCCTCGAGAACCTCTCCACTGGCGCCAGCGTCAACCACACCTTCGTCACCTACGGCACCGTCAAGCTGACCGCTTGCAACGCCGAGTGGATCGTCGAGGACTACGAGTACGGTTTTGGCCAGGTCCCCTTCGCCAACTTCGACTCCGTCACCTTCACCAACGCCACTGCCATCAACAACGGTACCGTCGTCGGCCCCACCGGCGCTGACATCTACGACCTCCAGCAGAACGGCGAGACCTTGACCGACTGCGGTTTCACCGAGGACACCGTCTTCTGCAACTACGTCTAAGTCAAAACAAATCAAAGAATGAAAAGGGTCAGCTCTTGAATGGGGCTGTTTCAACCCGCTGATTATGAGTTATGAGGGTCAACAGGGGGAGCGTTGGCGTCGTCTATTGATGGGAATGGGTTGGGTTATCTTCCTAGGGCAAGTCTTTTGTCGCTCAGCCATTTTTCCCAAGTACATAAATGATGAATTCATGTATATATTATACCCAAATTGAAAAGTTGTTGAAGCATTTGAGTTCCCATTTGTGCGTAATTTTCTGACGATTCAAGGAAATGAGAAAAGGGACAGGTAGATTCAAGAATGTGCTGCATTTGACTTGCGGCATACAATGTCTCGGTCAATCCTAGGTATGTTGGTAAAGACTGGAAAGCAGGATGTTGTCCATTCATCATTTGAAATCACTTTTAGGACGAGCTCAGATCCGTCACAGTTACCTTCGGCAATGGATTTCGGGGATCTGAAGGGTTGTCATCAAACGGCTTCTCGCGCGCTTCAGAATTCCGAGTGTCAGAAGGAGGCATCAGGTTCATAGGCAATTTGAGTTCGACGGTCGACTTTGTCGCCATGCGGGCTTCGATGTTTACGATGGAGGCATGACGCGCCTCTACGAGTTTTGGTTCGATAGTGAGAAGACCGTGGGAGGACTTCTGGTTGCGTGAAGAGCTGTAATTGTGAGCCGCATACACTGCTTCGCGGACCTGAGCCTGGACTCCTGCATCATCCCCTGCCATCGTCGCATTTTCAGCAATGAAAGCCTCAATGTGGGTGGCCTTCCCGGCTTTGACACATTTTTGAAGGATTAACACAAAGCCGTGTCCATCATCGTCTGTGTACTCGAGAAGCTTGGGGCCGCCTGCTACAGCAGACGAGTAATTCGAAAAGACTGACGACATGGAACCTGTCGATTGCTGCTGCCATTCTTCATCGCTGTTGACCGTGGGCTGGAATGAATGATTCGTGGCCGACGAAGAAACTAAATATACCTCAGATGTCTGGTGCTTTTGCCGTATTTCTTGAGGGCCGGTGCAATTGAGCTTGAACTTGGATGCTAGAAAATTGAAAGGTCGGATTATTACACGTCGATTATCCTGGTCAAGCAGAGTAGGAGCGGTCTGTGTGAGTTTGTTATGCAACTGTATGAGGACATCCGTCGGGGTCGATTCAGCCTCAACATCTTGAAGTGAGACGAGAGTGATTCCGTCGCGGTAGTCCACTCGGATGTAAGACCCGTGTTCGTGTTGTTGTTCGATATAAATACCAACTCGTCTGTTGCTATCTCCAAAGGGCTGACAGTCCAGGACTGCAATGTTCGCATGTGACGCCGTTAGTGTAAGTTCGGGCACCTTGGTACTCTTCGTTTCCCAAGAAGGTACCAATGTGGTGGTTGTGCTGCCACTCAGGAGTGGCAGTGAGATTCTCAACCCCTTATTTGTTGTTGCATACGGTTCACATGTCTCATCAGTCTCCGCCCTGACTATGTGGCCCGAGTCGGCAAATGCTGCCGGAAATGGCGCCAGAATACCGCCCTTCAGGTAGCGTTGCAAGCGTGAGAATGGCATGGTGTCGTTCACTCCCCAGGCGAATAGAGTCTGATCTTCGGATTCTTTCATGATCTCTAGCTGAAGTCGTATGAAAGCCTGTTCGCCTTCGCCGTAAAGAAGTGGCATATTGACACCAAATATACCAAGTAAGCAGTATGCTTGGTCTTCAATTCTCGTTGTCTGCCGTCGCGAAGCCCATGACATGCGTTGGGCGATACTGAAATCGTCAAACTTTCCAGATTCGAAGAATCGCATGTCGATTTGGGTCGTCTTGGCGATGATCTCAGCAAGATCACCGCGGCTGCCAATGCTAATCCAATCTACGGAATAGAAGACGACCGCTGATGGGGCCAGCAGTTCTTGTAACGTCCAGCCCCTGGTGAACCAACGACTCTCCGGGAAGCTAGCCGGAAGGCCGGGAATCCCGGCGCCGTCATATTCGCAGATAACATCGTCAAGGTATGCGTAGCAGATGGCAGCGTCTCGATACCACTTGAACATGGAATTAATAGCTTCAGATAGCTCTGCAGAACTGCGTTTATCGATGCAACAGGTGTCGATCCACTGCCTCGAGGTATTAGAAGCTGGAGAGGTGAATAGGAATCGCTAGCTCATACTACTGCATCAAGACCGTCGGAAGCCGCTTGGTTGCAGCAGCCAACAATCTTCTGATACCCTTTCATAGAGGGCGCTCTGCCCTCTTCGTAGTCACTGAAAGAGACCTCGTCATGGCCCCAGGTATGGGACTACATTCACACACAGATCAGCGAACTACCTCATGATGGATCTGACGGAGACTATTCCCGTGAACCGCAGGCGAATGAAGCAACAGGCACACATGCTAGGAGTTGGCTTCCAACTTATACTGCGATTGTAGGCATACTGAAATCGAACGATCAGTTCTACTTACGAGAATCGCGTAAGGTGGGATGTCTCCATCTTGGTATTCATGTAGAACCATAGAAGGAATGCGAATTAGCCGCATATTGGTGGTTGTCGTTATCAGCAAATAGTCTGAGAACTATTATCGGCGATTAATCCGTGGACATAAGCACGTTCTGGCCATTCGGGCATTTCACGACGTTGTACTCGTAACACGTTGTACCTGTAATCCGTCGTAACGCTGGCCCTAGGAGACACGGATAGGTAGGTGGTTCAGGAGAACGTTTCTCCCAGACATCAACGCCTGCATTCTGCTCACTCCCGTTGAAGCCACCCCGCTTCTCCTCCCGTGGCGGAGCGTCGTGTACGGTTTATCGTACTCGTAAGCATGATTGGCGTACGACCGGCGGTAGCCTACGGATACGGAGTGTTGTTTATCGCAGCTGAGGCACGAAGGAATCACCAAGTCTTGGTCGTGCAAGCGGAGTCCAGGAAAGCCGGGTTCAAATGTTATGCGCCAGCTAAATTGAAATTGAGATTCACGTGAGACCCGACAGACGAGAGCCCTAAAAGATGGCTCGGCGGGTTTTAACCGGGGATCCTACGCGGCCTGTTTCGGGCCGCAGGTCTCTCGACGACCTGTCACCGGTGGTGTCACATGCGACGTGACTGCTGGGGAAGAACCATTCCGGTCTCGGCCTAGCGTACTGATTGCCCCTGTGAGGAATCAATGCAAACCACAATTTCCCCTTCTACTCCAGCGACTTCTCAGGAACCAGAATCTTTCCAACATGGGTAAACGCAATAACGCGCAGCACAATGCAGTGCATTTCTCGAAAACAGGGGTGTGTGTTATGGGGCCTCATAGGGATACATATCTCGTACAGGGGTTTCTTCTGTTCGCAATCTCAGGTCACTTTTGGGCCAATTCTAGGCTTCAAACTGCCAATAGTATGGCGTGATCGGCAGTTGTTAAGGTCTAGGCGGGCTCGTAGACTCTTTCTCTCGTGGACAGACCAGCCATGATGTCGAGAAGTATGGCTCGATGGGAAAGTTGAAGCGAGTACTTACGGATACACGAAGGAAATAAAGGACGGCCTTTCGATTCTATCGGTATGTGATAGGTCCTCCGGACTTTTGGGAATAACCTCGCCTAAAGATTCTAGAAGTCGAATCCCGTTTCCCTGTGGAATCTGCAGAGCTCTGAAGATCTCCAATGCTCTCCTTTCAATAGTAGGCATCGGTTATAGCTCTAGAACGTGGACTTACGCGTACGAGTACGTTTTGTTCCAAGCGCAAGAGTGGATCGTTAAGAGAGATCCTGGACAGTTAACTAAAGAATCTCCCGGCTTTAACAATGGGAATTTGCCGTCCGAGCTTTCCCTGCTTCTCTCCTTATCGAGCACCCTCATTTCTGCGTAGGCACATTCTCTGGCATGGGGAAAAGCTGAACATCCCATATCGTCCTCGCAGTCATTGTGTGAAAGCAGTAACTATCGAACACCGCGCGTTCACCTCATTTCCCCCATATTTCCCAGGCTGTGCTATTTCACTCCGTACTATATGCAGTCCTTTCAAGTACCGACCCGGCTCCACACTTCAGACGCGTCCTTGACACCCAGCGGGACGGATTCGAAAGCCGCCCTACCCGGTCCCCTGTCACCTTTAATTGCTTCCCCAATGTTGAGGACTTAACAACCCAAGAACACGGACGCTAACGATGTACGAGTAGTGTATCGAAGCTGCCAAGAACGCGATAATGCTGAGCAGTCCTGCAAGTGAAGCGCGATTGAGGTGGTTGCTCGAAGCCAAGCGCGACGGGAACGTAAGAGAAGCCGATGTCGCAGAAGTCGCTGCTGCTTAGCCGGTGAGTCGTGACTACCTAAAGTCATTGGGTGATTTGAGCAGCTGCAATCAAGGGCAGCGACGTGGGGTGCTCCGTCCAGTCGAGGCTTGGTCTGCGTCAGAAGAAGCGACATACGGCAGTCACGGCTTACGGATTAAGTTGAGGCCACTGCGTCATAAGTAGGACTATCATTGGCTCGAGGCATCTGCCTGCCTATGGAATTCACTTAAATAATCGAGATCTCTGCAAGTATTCCGCACAAGTTAGAGGTCGTCAACTCCATCAGCTCTTTGTCTGTGGCGATCATCCGAACCATCTGCGATGAATGCAGTCTTCGACACAGCAATGCAGGTTCAGCTGCTGTGCCGACAACCAGGCGTGCGATATGTCCGGAATTACGGAACACCGCCTTCTCGTATTAAGAGAATCATCAACGCAGGCGCGGGGGCGAATTCCTATGCTGGGCGACATGGTCGCATGATGCGTCTGCGACTACGGATTACCGAGAGTCGAACTCCAAGATCTGATCGCCTGCAAGATGGAGATCGAGATACCGTAGTTCGCTCGCATATTTACCCCGGTTAGTCGTGGACTACGAGACAGTACATACATGCCCATTGCTGAATGGGTACTAGTGTTCATGATCGGTCGACAGCACGGGTTGAAGCTGGCTGTGAATGCATCAGTGACGGCCAGGACGTTGTCGAGGTATGGTTTAGGTGGCGTCAACACTCCCTATGGCTGCAGTTCATGTGTCCTCTCAGCCGCATGCAAATGCCATCAGCCCACGAAGGCGAACGCAAGCCTTGGACGAGTTCCTCTGTTCACGTTACCATCTCCATGCGCATCTCCGGGCGTGTACGGCTTGATACAAGCCCGCAAGTACCTTTCGTAGGCCGTTGTCTCGACCAAGTCGCGATACCCAGGCACGGGTACGAGTACTCGACCACAAAACCCATGTTTTTCTGACAGGTAATATTTCCATGTGGTGCTACAATCTGTACCTGTCCAGTACCACTGCTTGGATGTATTGATGCTGTCGTAGATTAGGTAAATCATATGCTCCGTCCAAGCTGGGCCGTGCTGGGCCAAGCTGAGAAGGGCATAACTAGCAAGGGTGTCTGCGACAGGGCCTCCGAGGACGCCACATGCGACATAATTAATGGGCAGACGTTAATAGTGACTGCTACCTATTTGGTACACTAGTAAGTCGACCTCATTTCGAGTTTGGGGGGACAGAAGAAAATACCCAGTCCCTCTTCATAACAGTGCTGGGCTTCGACGTACTTCACTATTATTCCTCCCATGCGTCTCCAATCCCGTACTCGTAAGCTGACCACTTCACATACGATACGCATGCCGGCTGATTGCACTAGCTCTCCAAGTCAGTTATGGGCTTCCGGTTGGAAGCCCCGTGAGCTCGAAGCCTCGTATTACCACGATCTAGATGCGGCTGGTAGTAGTCGGGCAGCGAATCTCCGTGACGGTCATGCCGCGAGAATCGGATGTTCAGAAGACAAAACATAACAAACTCGGCAATGTTCCAGAGTAACCTGGGTACTTCCCAGCAAGCGCCACGGCCCATCCAGTGTGAGACTATTGGCTGTTCCAGAGCGTTTAGCACAGGATAGGAAATGGTTGGATATGTCGACCATGCCATGCCGGCATACTTGCAACGCTACCAGGTCCATCCGATACGACTTCTGCGCCGCCACACACGATATTAGGTCCCTACCGATAATAGGGCGAGTCCTTTCCATCCTCGTCAACATCTTGGTTATGACACGAGGGTCAGCCGGAGCCTGCCGGATCATGGTGCCGAGCTCCCCTATTAATCGTCCTATACAAATACACCGTCATGCCTTCGCCATTGCAACCTGTGCTCTCCCCATATGTTGATTCATGAATCTCAGATATCGTGACCATAAACACTCAGCTCGACCTACAGCAATCTAACCCTTTGGACACCAACATACCGAGTATCGAGTTCACATAGACACAGGTCCATCATGAAGTTCTCACGGATACAGGCCCTCTGCAGCGCCACTCTCGTGGCCGGTCTCCCTAGCCTCGACAAGGGAAACGCCTCGAACGGGCTCGGGGAGGTGATGCAAGAATTGGCCCCTCTAATGGAAATCACGGGAATGGAACATAGCCTCATGTCCTTCGAAGAATCCAAGAAGCAGTTCGCGAATGCTCCCAAGGCGAAATCCAACCCAGCTACCTACGGCGATAAAGCGTCGCCTCAGGAAAAGCAATTCAGCACTCAGTCGACCACTCCGGAAACCGAGGCGGACTCGTGCGCTGCCAACCCCAACATCCGATATGAGTGGGACAACTTGGAGACAACAGACAGACAGGCCATCATGACGGCCTTCAAGTGCCTGATGGACGCGCCGCCATCGGGAAAATTCCCAGCGTCAACGAGCAGATGGGAGGATTTCGTTAGCTTGCACCAGCAGTACACGCCGAAGGTGCATCAGAACCAGATGTTCCTGCCGTGGCACCGATACTTGATCTGGACGTTCGAGCAGGCGTTGCGCGACGAATGCGAGTATACCGGCCCGTTATTCTGGTTCGACGAGACCAAGCATTCCGGCGCTTTCCAGAAGTCGGATCTCTTCAGCGACCAGTACCTCGGCTCGCTGCGCAACGGCGTCAACTACTGTGTCACCGACGGCGCGTTTGCCAGCCTCACCGTGAACGTCGGACCCGGCAGCCGGAATACTCCCCACTGCCTGAGTCGACGTGGTGATACCTCCGATACTGCTCAGTGCAGCGCTTCTTACGTCAACTCGTGTATGTCGTATAACCGATACCAGGACTTTGAGAAGTGTTTCGAGTATGGGTGAGTTGTGCCGCATAATATCTGTAAACTACCGGAGTTATTGAGCGACATGCTGACTGTGAAGATGTAGTCCCCACGGATATGGCCACAATGGTGTCGGCGGTGTCATGGCGGATGTGTACGCCTCGCCTGCTGATCCCTTCTTCTGGTTCCACCACGGCTTTGTTGACCGTGCCTGGAGAATCTGGGAGTTGGCGGACACCAAGAACCGATACGCCTCTATCGACGGCACGGACGCCGACGGCAACTCGATATCTCTCGACACCGTCATCACCATGGCTGGTGCGAAACCTGATGTAACGATTAAGCAGGTCATCAACACGCTGTCAAACGACACGCTTTGCTACCGATACAATTACTAGACAGACAGCTGAGAAAGATGAAATGAAGCTCTTGAGATCTTGGAATATTTGAACGTGATTCCAGCCGATATCTATATCCATGTACTATTAATGTCTGCTTTCGGCCAAGGAAACGTCGATATTTAGAAGATGTGGTCTTCGGAAATTTAATTGAAAGAAAGAAAGAAAAAAACAATTCAGGATACCCGACAAGAAAAGATCTCACTCTATAATGATGATGGATTATTCCTGAGATAATGGTGGTTGTTGGACGCTGTATTATGTACCGTCATGATATGTATGTTGTCTCTTATACCGCGAATACACAACTCTTTACTACGTGCGTGGGTGTTTGGAAACGGATTTGTTACGATGGATCTGATGTGACCTGATAACGGCCTGGGTACGGAGATGGATGCCGCGTTACGGTGCAACACCGTTGTTGTATGTTTCAGCGGGGTTGCGATCGTCGAGATTCCGGCTTGAGTGTCGATCAGTGACAGCAACAGGTACCGTACCTCCTCTCGTAATGTCTGTGATTCTGGAAGACTGGGTTTACATGCTTGGGTATTAATAGGGACTTGGCAATCCGTATGATGCCGTACGCCCTGTACGGATGTGTTCATTGGCCGCCTTTGTCTTGGCTTGGCTTCTTGGTATACTTTACTCTGGTTTTTGAAGGAGGAGGAGGGAGGAGGGGGGACTCTGAGGGACGCGGATGGGATATTGGAGGTGTATGTGATGGTGATAGAGAGAAGCGTTAATGATTATGAAGAGATGGTGAATATGGTCTGAAAGTGATTCTTGTCGTGATAACAGGTTGATACCCCTTTGCCGTTTGGGTGACAGGGTGGTCTCGATGAGTCCTACGTATTCCGTGTCATCGCAACGGATGATGAGCTCTCTTAGAAGGTGAGGATTCTTGGGTTCAAGAAGAGAGTCAACTCGTCCTTCATCATATATCTTCACCAACATCGCCCTGACACCACAGCTCCTTCATCCATTGACATCTTCACGTCCTACGAGCCTTCATCACCCCTATCCTAGCGAAATCTCTATAGGAGGTAGGTAAAGATGACGCCAAGCAGCGGCAACGCCCGTAATCCGTACATACCAGCCAGCATGACTTGGCAAGCCATCGAACGACATCTGGTTTGGCGAGATTGAGATGAAATCCTCCTACGAAGTCCTATTCCCCTGGTGAAGAGCAGTGTGTGTACGTGCCAGAATAGCACGAGGGCCCCCAATGTGGTGATTAGGGGTGACGGGACTTTTGGACTTGCGTTGATACTTACTTCGTGGTAGACGGATTGCGGTGGAAGTTCGATTGTGGGATGAAGGGTCTACATACACATACACATACACATAGAGAAGGGTCTAGATACACATATAAAAGGGTCAAGTCTAAATATATAAAGGAAAAGTAAGGCGCATGCAGGCACAAGTCTCGATCCTCCTCGAACATGATGTAACCCTCCCTCCCGGCGTTCTGGATGTCTTGGCTGGCTTGCTGGCTGGATAGGGGCGAGGGATATATATTCTGGCCTTCACGACGAGTAGAATTGACGGACAACAGTATCAAAACACGGCTAAGAATCTACCAACACAATGAAGCCCCTCCTCGCGCCCCTTCTCAGTCTAGCCAACGGCGCCCTAGCCGCCGTCTACGGCTTCGACATCTCGAACTACCAACCCAAAGTCGACTTCAAAGCAGCCTATGCCTCCGGTGCCCGCTTCGTGATGATCAAGGTACTTACCCTTCACCCAAACCCATCAGGATAAATCCTAACAACGTGATAAATCCTAACATCAAAAAGGCAACAGAAGGAAAATCCTACATCGACCCAACCTTCAACAAGCACTACACGAGCGCAACAAACGCAGGCCTGATCCGGGGCGGTTACCACTTCGCGCACTTAGGCTCGAGCTCAGGCGCGACGCAGGCGAAGTTCTTCCTCGCGCACGGCGGGGGCTGGAGTCCGGACGGGATGACGTTGCCGGGGATGTTGGATCTGGAGGGGGCTTGTGTGTTGGCTGTGGACAAGGCGGTGGAGTGGATTCGGGAGTTTAGTGAGACGTATTTTGGGGAGACGGGGGTGCATCCGTTGCTTTATACGAGTAGGGCTTGGTGGAGGGAATGTACGGGGGATTCGAAGGGGTTTCGGGAGACGAATCCCTTGGTACTGGCTAGGTATGCGAGGACGCCGGGTGCGTTGCCTGGGGACTGGATGTATTATACTATTTGGCAGTTTGGTGATTCGTATCCGTTTGGGGGTGATGCGGATGTGTTTAATGGGGATTTGGAGGATTTGAGGAGACTTGCTAAGGGATAGGGGAGGTGAGTGTGGCTTCACGGGCTGTGTTCGTACTGAGAGAAGATTGCATGATGGTTACTTTCGAGATTGATTGTGTTATTAGGTTGACAGCATTGACTTATTCATATGCTCACTGATACAGCTGACAAGAGTCACGTACGATTCTCACAGCCTGGCGCTTTATCAGATCTGAAAGTGAAACTCGAATAGACCGTCGCAAGGGAGAACACCACTCCAGCCTCAGTTGCTGAGACATGCAGTGCCGATGGAAGAGTCGGTAATCCGGAGTTCACGTGGGACGCCACTAGATGCGGCTCGGAGAGATTCAATGTGCCGTTCAGGCCTCAACCCCTTACCTCAAGGCTGAGAAGCACAAGACATGTTTCCACTATCGTATACGAACCAGTCCCGCGGACTCTTTCCTCCCGGATAGTGTGACACAGTACCTCAAAATACTTTGGAATATCCTCGACGAGGTATACAGGAAACGTGCCAGTAGCAGTGACTTCTGCAAGGTGAGACACGAAGCGATGGCGGGACTAGAAAACGGCCGCGACATTCGTCGGCAAGGGGTCTTCGTACGTAGGCGTCGAGGTTCACGATGACGCCTGAGGACCCCGGATCCGCATGTTGTACCGAAGACTGGGAGTAGCTCATGCCGTGATTCATGAACGATGACACAGCATTTCAGGTCAATCTATTCATGTTGCCACCAAGTGACTGGGAGATTGAAATAGTCAGGGGAGCCTCGGTGACCGGAGAGACTTGTATTGCAACGTGTCGGATAATCAACAGCCGACAGAAGAGTAGGTATGCTTAGAGGTTCTCCCATGTGGACTCCATCGGCTCTATGACATAGAGCGGTGGGAATGCTCGGTATGATTCGCACTCCGATAATTTTGAGGACGACTTCGAGGTGAGAGGTGACATTGTAGCACTTGGGCTGTTCTCATACATCATGCGATGCCATTGCAGACCCCAATGACACTCGTACCAGAATGGTGTTCTAGACGAATCGGGATTAAGTGCTTACCTGGTAGTCATTCTCTCAACAAGTAATTCCTACTTGAAAAGGTAACCCTGGTGACATCGTCTTCTGCGCGTCAGAGTTGACACAACGTCGATGGAGTACGTTTGTTTACGTCAGTGGCCCAGATCTATGATGCAGATTGTTACCAGACCCTCGCGAGAGAAACTGTCCACTCACCACAGATCTGGTCGCGTGTTGGCTTTGAATTGGGGCCTGAGGATTCCTAGAACCCCTGCTTACTCCGTCTGCAACGGGTGTGGGTCACATCTCAGGTACGGGGTTACAGATGCAGGGAACATCTGGTAGCGAACGCGAGGATCTTGGTCGTGGGAGAAATCGCTGAACTTGGCAGTTGGGAATGCATTTAGCCTGTTGGACTGGTTATCGATGAACCCTCACCCGGCATCCAAGTTGTCGAGGATCCTATCGCGTCGAAACCCGAGTTCGGTGTAGTATATGCATATTCCGAAGACTAGCCAACAGAGTGAGCTGATGTTTTGCTGCGGGGTGAGAAGATATTCCGAGCTGAGGGCTGCAACGACAGCATTTAAGGAACCCACAATCGGGTGGCGAAGAACTAGGTATTACTCCTAGATGTGAACAGTTGTCATCAAACAACTCCAACCTGGACCAAGCGAATCAGTAAACAGCGAGTTGGAGATACGACGCAATATGGGAAAGAAAAAGGTTCTTGTGGCGTAAGTGACCTTCTTAGATGCCGGCAGATGAGTGTATTCCAGATTTGCTAAGAATTGGATCGGATGGATTAGCTATGGCGTTGATATCGATGCCGTCGCCGGCTGGCTTGGCTCGTACGGCGGCGAAGACAGCGTCAACGACATCAGTCGAGGTGAGCCCGTATCATATCAGGAGTCTCGAGATCCCAAAGACTAAAGTCTCATGCCGTTCTGTAGGTATCTGGGCTGGCACGATCGGTACACGTCGCGTGTTGAAGCTCTTCGAAAAATACAACATCAAAGCATCCTGGTTCATCCCAGGACACACGCTAGAGACATTCCCCGAAGAGTGCGCAATGGTGCGTGATGCAGGCCATGAGATCGGTCTCCACGGATATAGTCATGAAAACCCGGCGGACATGACGCTTGAACAGCAGAAGGATGTCCTTCACAAGACCTGGAAGTTGTTGACCGACTTCTGCGGTAAGCCGCCGCGTGGCAGTGTCGCGCCATGGTGGGAAACGAGCAAGGAGGGCCTCGAGATGCTCATGAGCTATGGCATTGAGTATGACCATTCGATGGCCCATCATGACTGCCAAGCGTATTGGCTCAGAGCAGGTGATTCGTGGACGAAGATCGATTACTCTCAGAAAGCAGAGACGTGGATGAAGCCCCTGATAAAAGGGGAGGAGACCGGCTTAGTTGAGATCCCTGGATCTTGGTATATCGATGACTTGCCTCCCATGATGTTTGTGAAGAACTCAGCAAACTCCCACGGCTGGGTCAACCCACGGTACGTATGATGAAGGCCTGAGATGTGTCAATGACTTTCATCAGACTGAGAATGACTGATACCGTGACAGTGACGTCGAAGATATATGGAAGGACCATTTCGACTACTTCTACCGAGAATATGGTGAGCATATCTGCGTTCAAATTCCTGTAGTGATTACCTTGATTAACCGTCCAAGACGAATTCATTTTCCCCATGACGATCCACCCGGATGTCTCCGGACGACCTCACGTGGTCCTGATGCATGAACGAATCATCGAGCATATCAACAAGCATGAGGGGGTTGAATGGGTAACGATGGGTGAGGTGAGCATAACACTCAGGTCGAGTCTCGATGACATCCTCGCTAATGTGCATAGATTGCCGACTGGTTCAAGAGCAAGAATCCGCCGCCTCCTGGTGCAAAGATGCCGGCCAGTACGGACGAAGTCATGAAGAAATACGCAGTCACAGAGTAGGCCAGTGTGACAATTGGCGTCTTCTTGCGTATTCTCTGACCCGACTTGAGCTCGTCAGATCGTCGATTGAGACCTGATGAATTCGCCTGAGTATCGAAGCGGATCTGCGTGAACCACAGGTTCAGCGGGAAGACTCGACCCAAGCTCTCAACCAGACCACATCCGCCGAGATCGTGTCTCCCAAGCACGAGGGGCTAAAACAGCGCTGTTGTGTCCGCCGCCATATGAGTTGTAATTGGCAACGGTAATCGCGGCGTCTTGAGAATGCCGAGCAGTCCAGAGCGTCGTCAACATCGGCGGGGAATGTAGCGACTTCTCAGGCCCATCTTCAAGTATGCACCCACTGAGGTGGACTTCACATATTAAATAGTAATAGTCGATGCAAATGACACGTTTCGAAGATGTTGAGATCAATAATCAAGAAGATCATTAATCAGAAATGCTTCATCCGTCATGAAATCGCCCGAATGTGCTATGTTTATACCGGGGTGTTTGAGCTCGAGGTCGAAAAAGAACACTGTTTATAGGCATGTTATCTCTATATCCGTAGCTAAAGCGAAACGGTTAATCCGTATGTGCATCTTTGACTATCATCTTGAAGTCGCGACGGGCAATTCTCGAACAATCTTGACGTTCTTCAAAATCAACTCTCACAAGGCCCAAACGTACCATTTCGCCATGGCCCCCTCACGAAAGTCCAAGGCCAACAAGCCTGCGGCGGCATCTAGAACACTAGTCCTGGATAACGGCGCCTATACAATCAAAGCAGGCTATGTCACGGGCGACCTCGTCGACGAACCGCGCCTCATTCCAAACTGCATTGCCCGCGATCGCAGCAAGACCTACATCGCCTCGGAGCTGTCGCAATGCACCGACTTCAGCGAGATCGCGTTTCGCCGGCCCGTCGAAAAGGGATACATAGTCAACTGGGAGGCGCAGAAGGAGATCTGGGAGCGCGAGTTCTTCGACGACAAGGCACCGCAGCGATGCGATCCCTCCGAAACCCGTCTGCTGCTATCCGAGGCGTCTAATTCGCTACCGATACTGCAGACCAACTGCGATCAGGTCGTCTTTGAGGAATTCGGTTTTCTCAGCTATTATCGTGGTCTCGGGTCGACATTCAATGCCTACCATGATGTCCAAGCCATGTTTGCAGCAGATCCGGCATCGTCGTCCTCGTCAGCTCCTAGCAGCTCAACCGCATCTCTCCCCGCCGAGCTGGTATTGCTCATTGATACCGGATACTCCCATACGACCGTCACGCCGTTGTTCCAGGGCAAACCCCTACACTCAGCCATCCGCCGACTCGACATCGGCGGAAAATTCCTCACAAACAGTCTGACGCGCATCCTCTCTCTCCGGCACTACGACATGCGCAACGAGTCCTACATCGTCAACGAGATGAAAGA